>JAVKPL010013598.1:0-76115 GCA_032173675.1 Gastrolobium villosum | reverse complement strand
GTCATTTATGCCCTATGGTCAACAAAAACTGAAATGTTTTTGAAAATTAATGAATATTTTAACGGATTAAAGTTTCTTGTTGTAGGAGATAATTTTAATCTTCTATTTACATAAAAGATAAAAGTGGGTGAGACACATGAATAGAAATGAGAAAAAGAAAAAAATGGATCTCGCATATTTTTATGTGTATGTATGGATAAAATTCTCTCCTATAATATGATAAACATTAAATTTATATTTTAATGTATTTTATATTATTTGTGTATGGTTTATATTTATGAAATTATCCAATTTGAGTAGACATATATATGACTGGAAACAACAAATAAGGAAACAACAGTTACTTGTTTGAACTTCTCGGAAAATAATCTAGTGCTTCAAGTTCCATGTGGACCTTCCTTTCAGTGAGTGACACTTGTACAAATGTTTAAATTTTATTTTTTCTCCTTCTTTCTCTTCAATAATTGTCTCATCCTAATTGATTTGAACCACTGAATTAATAGTGGACCTTGATCACCAAAATTCTTCTCCTTCTGAATGTTAAGGTTACATCGGATACTACTTAATACAACCATGTCATTTATGCACTGTGGTCAACAAAAACTGAAACGCTTTTGAAAATTAATGAATATTTTACTACTTAATACAACCATGTCATTTATGCATGTCACTTATGCCATGTGGTCAACAAAAACTGAAATGCTTTTGAAAATTATGAATATTTTAAGGGATTAAAGTTTCTTGTTATAGGAAATAATTTTAATCTTCTATTTACATAAAAGATAAAAGTGGGTGAGACACATGAATAGAAATGAGAAAAAGAAAAAAATGGACCTCGCATACTTTTATGTGTATGTTGTTGGACAAGTGGCTTCAATACTCAAGAGGGGGAGGGGGTGAATTGAGTTTTACAAAATCTTTTCGCAAAGTGCCTCCTTTGATATTTAAAAGACTATTTCTTCAATAAGGTGATTTAATAATGAAAAGTATAAGTGAAGAGATTAACAAAGTAAACAAGCAAGTGAATAAAAATGTTCTAAAGAAGCAATTTCAATAATAAAGTAAAGAGATAAAGGTTAGAGAAATTGCAAACTAGATGTATCCTGGTTCGGTCACCACCACTGTGACCTACGTCCAGACTTAAGCCGCTCGATCAATTCTTTCACTAACTATCAAGCTTGAGGGTGCTTGACAAACCTCTACAACCTTTCAAGACTTCGGGCTCTTGATGCCTTACAATTTTTCACTCCAAATTTACTTAGGAAATTTGGTAACCTATCAAGTATGGGGTTCACTCCCCTCTCAAATCAAGAAGTAGGATTGAGGTTGTTTAAAGTAGCTAAGTACTCTCAAAGTACAGATTGAACAAATTGAAGAACTAAGAGATGTATAGCTTCAAAGGAAAGATGAGCTCAAGTGTATGCAAATGATCAAATGAGTAATTAAAGAGCTAAAGAAAGGCTATCAAGTGTAATAAAGCTTCTATAAATACCCTAGGGTCGTGCACTATTCACCGTGAGTGATGTGGGTATTTATATTGACATCTCAACCAAAAACTAGCCGTTTCTAGCCGTTTATAGCCGTTGTAATCCGTACATATCCGGATATTCATCGGGCTCATATTCGGATATTGAAAGTTAGATATCCGGATATTGTATCCGGATACTGATATCCGGATATTCAAAGTGAGATATCCGGATACTGATATCCGGATATTCAAATTGAGATATCCGGATACTGATATCCGGATATTCAAAGTGAGATATCCGGATATTTCATGACAGCATCCTTTTTGTCTGAATACTAAGTTGTTTCTTACTTTAAAAGGTTTTTATGACTTGTAATGCATGAAGTTGATTATGAAAAAAGTCTTGAAGCGTTTAAATCATGTAGGTATCCTTTTCAAATCAATTTTGGACAAATCAAGCTATTTGTTTTGACATTTGTTTAAGGATGCATGCTTTTGAAATATGTAAGTGATGCATGACCTTGAGCTCATGCAATGCTGAGTAGATATACATCTTTACACATTGTTCCTAAGTCCTAAGTAGCTATACCAATTGAGATTATGGACTTGGACTGTTTCGTGAGACTTGGTGCTTGCATAGCTTTCACATTTGAGTTTCTTTTTGGATGTTGCTTCGATCTTGATCATTTCTCTTTGTTATCATCAAAACTGTGTTGACGTGGAATGTACGTTATATTCATATCATCACTTTGATTCATCAATCTCCCCCTTTTTGATGATGACAAACTTTAAATTGAGAAAGAGAGTTAGTGTTGCACAAAATCATTTAATTGAAATATAGTACTCCCCCTTAGTTCATGATATAGGTTATAATTATTATTTTTAGTATCTCCCCCTATTTACCTTGCAACTTGAATATTTCGCAATTTTAGTGTATCTTTCTCCCCCTTTTGGCAACATCAAAAAGAAGCACTCCAAAATCGAAACAGGTAAGCAAGTAATAACAAAAAGCAATGGAATGTCAAGGAAAATATGATTCATATCATTAAGCATATAATAACCAGTGACAGTACTTAAAACACAAGTTTAATAAAAAAGGAGTACAGACGTCCAAAAAACATAGTCTAGCAAGAAAGCAAAAATACATGAAGCAATCCTAGACTAAGAGTCATCCTCAGAGTCAGAAGCTGATGGCATGGTCTCATCGCCGGAAGTGTCCTCATCCGAAGCATCGGCATCCTCCTCCGTAGCAACTCGAGAGCCACTGGCATCACTCGTAGGAGAATGAAGGCAAAGGGGATCTCGATGCGAAATAGACGATCGGAGACATCCTGACGAAAAGCACTGTTGACTGCTTCTTGCTGCTGAAGATAAAGCATGACGTCATGGATGGTGTAGCCACGAGAAGGAGCATGGGGAGCAGGCAAAGGAGCAAGGCGAGGTGCAGCAGCAGATGGGGGATCTACTGGCCGATCAGTAGCCTGCGGAGCAGCACCTGGAGCACGACCATAGGAAGCCTCATCATCCCATTGCCACTGACCATTGACACAGACGATGTTCATCTTAATCAGCAGCTTCTCTTCGAAGCAAGTGTGGCTCCGCTGGAGCTTCTTCATTACCTCGCCATCCATGGGCACACCCTTAAGCTTCATGATCCGCTGAATGAGCATAGGGTGTGGCAGATGAGAGAGAGGCACCATATGAAGCGTCTCGCATCTGACAGCAGAAGGTGTGGCGCCAGTCAATGGGCAGCTGATTGCGAATGGCCCACATCGCAAAGAAGTCGTTCTCCTGAACAATGGCGTGATTTGAATGCCTAGGGAGAAGGATGTGAGATATCACATACAGCAGGATGCGAGAGGAGATACTCAGCTTCTTAGCCGAGAGTCGGACCAGGGAGGTCCGTGTAGTCCGTGGGCGGAGGGAGGAGGTGGGTGCCTGGGGAGGAGGTTCGGTGGTGGGGAGGAGGTGGTGGTCGGAGCAGGGCAGGTGGGGTTGGTGGTGGGGGAGAGGTGGTGGTCGGTGCAGGGCCGGTGGTGGGGAGGAGGAAGAGGGAGAGGAAAAAGAAAGAGGGAGAGGGAAAGAATGAAAGAAAATGATCGGACGCACTGTTAAAAAACGCGATAAATATCCGGATATTTGAATCTTGATATCCGGATATGAGGTATCCGGATATGGGGACAGGATATCGGGATATATGATATCCGGATATTGGATTTCACGTATCCGGATATTTGATATCCGGATATTAGGGATAACGTATCCGGATATTGGATATCCGGATATTCATTTTGACATATCCGGATATTTCCCCTCAGAAGCAACATAAACCAGAAGAGATAGTTTTACAGCAAGATGTAGAGTATGAAAAGACATATCAAAGAGTTAAAAACACATAAGTTCACAAATATGATGGATCAATTAAACCGATTTCTCTTCTTAAATTGTAAAACACTTCCCTTGGAAGAGGTTTGGTAAAAATATCGGCTAGTTGTTTTGAAGATTCTACAAATTCTAAAACACAATCACCGTTTTGCACATGATCTCGAATAAAATGATGCCGAATATCAATATGTTTGGTTCTTGAGTGCATGATGGGATTTTTAGTGATGTTGATGGCACTAGTGTTGTCACACCTAATGGGGATGTGATCAAGATCAACCCCAAAGTCCTTTAGTTGTTGTTTCATCCATATGATTTGTGCACAACAACTGCCGGCCGCGACATATTCCGCTTCGGCCGTGGACAATGCTACACTGTTTTGTTTCTTGCTATGCCAAGAAACTAATGAGCAACCAAGAAAGTGGCAAGTACCACTAGTGCTTTTCCTATCCAATTTGCAACCCGCAAAATCAGAATCGGAATAACCTATCAGTTCACATGATGCACCTTTAGGGTACCACAATCCCATGTGTGAAGTGCCTACAAGATATCTCATAATACGTTTTACGGCACTTAAGTGTGATTCCTTTGGATTAGCTTGAAATCTAGCACACATGCACACACAAAACATAATATCGGGCCTACTTGCGGTTAAATATAGAAGTGAGCCGATCATACCTCGATATTTAGTGATTTCTATGGATTTACCTCCTTCATCCTTGTCTAAGGAACAAGATGTACCCATGGGAGTGTCGATGGCCTTGGAGTTGTCCATTCCAAATTTCTTTAATAACTCCTTACAATATTTAGCTTGATTGATGAATATCCCATCCTTGTGTTGCTTTATTTGGAGACCGAGAAAGAAGTTGAGTTCTCCCATCATAGACATTTCAAATTCGCTTTGCATGAGATTAGCAAACTCTTCACAAAGATAAACGTTAGTGGCACCAAAGATAATATCATCAACATAAATTTGTGCAAATAATAGATGATTATCTTTCCTTTTTATGAAAAGAGTTGTGTCCACTTTTCCTCTTGAAAAACCTTTTTCTAATAGGAATTTGCTTAATCTTTCATACCATGCTCTTGGAGCTTGCTTTAAACCATATAAGGCCTTTTTAAGTTTAAAGACATGGTTAGGTAAATTATGATCCTCAAAACCGGGAGGTTGATCAACATACACTTCTTCTTGAATATATCCATTTAAAAAAGCACTTTTGACATCCATTTGAAAGAGTTTAAAATCCATTATACATGCAAATGCAAGTAACAATCTAATTGCTTCTAATCTAGCAACGGGAGCATAAGTTTCATCATAATCAATTCCTTCCTCTTGATTATATCCTTTAGCAACAAGTCTAGCTTTGTTTCTAGTTATTATGCCATTTTCATCAAGCTTGTTCCTAAAGACCCATTTGGTTCCAATTATTGGATGATCATTTGGTTTTGGCACAAGTTCCCAAACTTGATTCCTTTCAAATTGATTTAGTTCTTCTTGCATTGCCAAGAACCAATGTTCATCAATAATTGCTTCATTTATGGTCTTAGGTTCAATTTGAGAAACAAAAGCTAAATGATTACAAATATTTCTTATTGAGTTTCTAGTAGTTACCCCTTTAGATATATCACCAATTACCACATCAATGGGGTGTCCTCTTGCTACTCTCCAATCTTGTGGTAGGTTGTTTCCATCATTGGTTTGTTGACTAGGTGTTTCTTCATCGTTTGCTTCCTTTTCTTTTTGCCTTTCATTTTCCTCTTTGTCATTCAAGTTTATGTTTTCCATGCTTCCTACGATATCATCATCACAAAGTTCCTTTCTAGGCAAGGCATTGTTAGTTTCATTAAATACAACATGAATAGATTCTTCAATGACCATTGTTCTTTTGTTATAGATTCTATAAGCTCTACTTGTGAGTGAATATCCTAGAAATATGCCTTCATCAGCTTTAGAGTCAAATTTGCCAAGGTTTTCTTTTCCATTATTTAGAACAAAACATTTGCAACCAAAGACATGAAAATATGAAATATTGGGTTTTCTCCCTCTGTAAAGTTCATAAGGAGTTTTCTTCAAAATAGGTCTGATTAAAGCACGGTTCATAACATAACATGCGGTGCCAACGGCTTCCGCCCAAAAATATTTTGGAAGGTTATTTTCATTTAACATGGTTCTAGCAAGTTCTTCTAATACACGATTTTTCCTTTCTACAACTCCATTTTGTTGTGGAGTCCTAGGAGCGGAAAAATTATGTTCAATACCATTTTCTTCACAAAAGAGTTCGAAATCTTGATTTTCAAATTCTCCGCCATGATCAGTTCTAATTGAAACAATATTTGAAGATTGTTCATTTTGAATGAGTTTGGCTAGTCTCTTGAATGATTTAAAAGCATCGCTTTTATACGTAAGAAATAATGTCCAAGTATAGCGAGAATAATCGTCCACAATGACCAAAGCATAGTAATTGCCACCAAAGCTCATAGTTCTAGTTGGTCCAAAAAGATCCATATGTAAAAGTTGTAAAGGCTTTGTGGTAGAAACAATATTTTTTGATTTAAAAGAAGCCTTTACTTGTTTTCCCATTTGACAAGCATCACAAACTTTATCTTTTTCAAATTTGAGCTTTGGTAATCCAATTACTAAGTCTAAGGATATCAATTTACTTAATTGACCCATGCCAATGTGTGCTATTCTTCTATGCCATAACCAAGAGTCATCTTCCTTACTAATCAAACATTTATCGTCATTTGAAGGCATACCATCTAAGTCTATCATATAAATGTTATCCACTCTATGACCAATAAACTTAACTTGCCCATCAAGTATACTTTCGATTTTACAAGAGGTTGAGTCAAAAATGAATCTATAATTTTTATCACATAATTGACTAATGCTAAGCAAGTTATGTCTAAGGCCCTCGACGAGTAAAACATTTTCTATAGAGATAGAGAAGGAATTACCAACTTTTCCGATGCCGAGTATCTTTCCTTTGTTGTTATCACCATAGGACACATGTCCATGCTCTTTCTTTGTGAATGATTGAAATTTAGTTACATCTCCCGTCATGTGACTTGAGCACCCACTATCCAAGTACCACTTGGAGCTCTTAGCTTTCAAACAAACCTACATCACAAAGTCAAGATTTAATCTTTGGTACCCACATCGTGTTGGGTCCTTGTGTGTTAGTCTTGGGCTTAGTTCCCTTAGGAACCCATACTTTCTTTTTCCCTATAATACCATTTCTTCTAACTTTACAAGTGGAAGCACTATGACCTTTTCCACCACAATGAAAGCATTTAATGAATGGACTACTTGTCATGTAGGATGGAGAAATGAAAAAGTTTTTATATGATTTTTCTTGTGTGCTAGTGTCAAAGCCTAAACCGGATTTGTTAAACATGCATCTTTGTTTACCAAGTAACACATTTAAGTTATCTCTTCCACATGTGAATTTGCTTAGAATTCCATTTAAATCATCAATTTCATTACTTAGATCTTTGCATGATGTACACGATGATGAAGATGCATGATCATTTGAAGATAGGCATTTGATGCAACCAATGCTAGCATCAAGTAATTTGAGAGTTTCATTTTCATCCTTTAATTCTTTAATTTCATTTTCTAAAGATGCAACTTGTTTTTCCAAACAACTAATAGTTTTTCTTGATGCTCTAAGATTTTTAACATGTTTTAGAGTTTCATTATGCATTTCTTCAAACATGTCAGACAACTCATCATATGAAGGGGAAATAGTAGAGCAAGAAGAGTTTACCTCGGTTTCGGATTCATTTTTGTCCTCATTTGCCATTAGACATATATGTTGGGTTTCTTTACTTGATTTCTCCGATGGCCTTCCATCTTGCATGAAGCATAGGTTTGCTTCTTCCTTGGAGTCATCATCGGAGGAACTAGATTCGTCATCCCAAGCAAGATAAGCCTTCTTGAAGCTCCTTCTATCCTTGCCTTGCTTCTTTTCATTTTTGTCTTTCTTTTGAGCATTTGGACAATCCGATTTGTAGTGACCGACTTTTCCACATTCAAAGCAAGTGACGGTGAGTTGGGAGGATCCTTCATCTTTAGATCTTCTTCTAGGAGGAAATGATGATTTCTTTGTGAAATTCTTCTTAAAGAATTTTCCATACTTTTTTACGAAGAGACTCATTTCATCTTCATCAAGACCATTTTCGGAATCGCCATCTTCTTTTTCCTCATCCTTTTCTTTGCTTGGTGTTGAGGCTTTCAAGGCAATTCCCTTACTTTTTTTGATTGCTTGTTCCTTTAAGCTTATTCTGGTTAGCTCCATTTCATACTCTTGAAGCTTGCCGAACAAGGTTGCAAGATCCATGGTTTTTAGATCTTTTGATTCCGTAATGGCCGTCAACTTGGGTTGCCATTCTCTGTTGTGCACACTTCTCATTACCTTAGAAATCAACTCAAGGTTAGTAAAAGATTTATCTAAAGCATTTAAATGAGTGATAAGGTGTGTGAACCTTCTTTGCATACTTTGAATGCTTTCATTTTCATGAATCTCAAACATTTCAAATTCTCTAGTGAGTGCGTTTAATTTTGTGAATTTAACATCACTAGTTCCTTCATGGGTTATTTGAAGAATATCCCACATTTCCTTAGCATTCTTACAGTTTGAGACACGAAAGTATTCATCACGACCTAAGGCATTTGTGATCAAATTTTGAGCTCTAGCATTCCAATTTCCTTTCTTGATTTCATCATCACTGTAATCATCTATATCTTTAGGAACATCTTCATTTTTCTCATTTTTCATAGTAGGTAGTGTATACCTTTTTTCAACTATACTCCATACTCTTAAATCATTAGATTGAAGAAATATTTTCGTTCGACTCTTCCAATAAGAATAATCGACGCCATTGAAAAATGGAGGTCTAGTACTAGAAGATCCCTCAAGGGGCATATCATGGTTTAAAGAAGCCATCCCTTCTCTTGAAGCGGTTAAGCTCTTTACACAAGAGTTCAAGCTCTGATACCAATTGTTGGACAAGTGGCTTCAATACTCAAGAGGGGGGTGAATTGAGTTTTACAAAATCTTTTCGCAAAGTGCCTCCTTTGATATTTAAAAGACTATTTCTTCAATAAGGTGATTTAATAATGAGAAGTATAAGTGAAGAGATTAACAAAGTAAGCAAGCAAGTGAATAAAAATGTTCTAAAGAAGCAATTTCAATAATAAAGTAAAGAGATAAGGTTAGAGAAATTGCAAACTAGATGTATCCTGGTTCGGTCACCACCACTGTGACCTACGTCCAGACTGAAGCCGCTCGATCAATTCTTTCACTAACTATCAAGCTTGAGGGTGCTTGACAAACCTCTACAACCTTTCAAGACTTCGGGCTCTTGATGCCTTACAATTTTTCACTCCAAATTTACTTAGGAAATTTGGTAACCTATCAAGTATGGGGTTCACTCCCCTCTCAAATCAAATAGTAGGATTGAGGTTGTTTAAAGTAGCTAAGTACTCTCAAAGTACAGATTGAACAAATTGAAGAACTAAGAGATGTATAGCTTCAAAGGAAAGATGAGCTCAAGTGTATGCAGATGATCAAATGAGTAATTAAAGAGCTTAAGAAAGGCTATCAAGTGTAATAAAGCTTCAATAAATACCATAGGGTCGTGCACTATTCACCATGAGTGATGTGGGTATTTATATTGACATCTCAACCAAAAACTAGCCGTTTTTAGCCGTTTATAGCCGTTGTAATCCGTACATATCCGGATATTCATCAGGCTCATATCCGGATATTGAAAGTTAGATATCCGGATATTGTATCCAGATACTGATATCCGGATATTCAAAGTGAGATATCCGGATACTGATATCCAGATATTCAAAGTGAGATATCCGGATATTTCATGACAGCATCCTTTTTGTCCGAATACTAAGTTGCTTCTTACTTTAAAAGGTTTTTGTGACTTGAAATGCATGAAGTTGATTATGAAGAAAGTCTTGAAGCGTTTAAATCATGTAAGTGTCTTTTTCAAATCAATTTTGGACAAATCAAACTATATGTTTTGACATTTGTTTAAGGATGCATGCTTTTGAAATATGTAAGTGATGCATGACCTTGAGCTCATGCAATGCTGAGTAGATATACATCTTTACACATTGTTCCTAAGTCCTAAGTAGATATACCAATTGAGATTATGGACTTGGACTGATGCGTGAGACTTGGTGCTTGCATAGCTTTCACATTTGAGTTTCTTTTTGGATGTTGCTTTGATCTTGATCATTTCTCTTTGTTATCATCAAAACCGTGTTGACGTGGAATGTACGTTGTATTCATATCATCACTTTGATTCATCACAAATGATCGTTCGATTACATTTCTCAAATAAGAGTGCCTATGGTTGAACAACTCCTTAGTTGATATGGGTTGATTTTGTCTTCCTCTATAGTCATTCAAATGGTAGCGCTCTCCTTTGAATAATGTCAAATAACCATCCCTAGTTGAGTATCCAGAATCAACGACACAAAATTTGCTTACATGTTGACAAGAATTTACGAATATATAAATTCCAATAATAATAAGGACAATCAAATGTGAAACTAAAGAAAAATATCATTCAAATTGTTGTACAAATCCGACCAGTCCAACCACGTGAAAATTTAAAAAGTATCCTCATTATAGTCATACGAAAAATTAAAATTAAAACATGGTCTTCAACGCCATTAAACAAGATAAAATTAAAAAGTTGCAACACAATTTCATTCATTTAAAAATTTATAGGAGTGAAGCTCTCCTCTCAGGTGGAGCCTTTATAAAAGCTACTTTCCATGCTTGGCTCTCAACCACTCGATCAACTGCTTTGCGGTATGCTTCATTCTCCAATCCCACCATGTCATTCAATACATCCATGGCAGCCTCAACTGAGTATGGATCCTCATTCATTTTAGTAGTAGCAGAATTAGCAAAATTATGGTGGCATTGGTTTTGTATAATCTTAACCAGATCTTGAATAGCTTGACATGCCATTGCAATATCTATATTCCCACTACCTCTTCTATGCTTTGCATTTGGGGTCATATCTTGTCTATGTAGTACAGGACTGGGCGTCTCATCAGTATCAGATGCAAATAAATCTTCATTAAACATATGTTCATCTTCTTTATATTCTTGTCTATGTAGTACAGAACTAGGCATCTCAACAGGAATGTCAATATTATCACCATCTCCATCTGAAATTTGGTGTTTCTCAGCATTTTCTATGACATTATCTCCACTTGCATAAACATCCCCAAATATCTCAACTAACTGTTCCCAATAAGGAAGGTCATTCTTCCGAAATCTCTCCCATTGGGGATTGTCCTGTACCAAAGATTTACCTAATTTTGTTTAAGAAAATCAACAAATTTATAAGAAATCATAGGGGACACTATGTTAAAAGTTACCTTAATGTGGACATCCCATAAAGATGCATCCTCGGTTGTAGCAGTTTTCAAAACAGTGTTCCAACCACAACCAGATATGCTTAGTAATTTCTTGAAACTTGAATATTCCTGTCTAAGTTTATTCTTCTTATTTTTCAGTTGATTTTGTGAGTAATGAAGCCCTGTTTGTTTTGTAAATTCATCTTTAATGCTTTTCCATGCTTTCTTACTGAAGGTAGTTGTTGTTTTATTCCCTCTTTGTACTTCCTCAACCATCAAATTAACAAAAAGATTTGTGTTTTTATCAGTCCATTTTGCTGTGAACCCTTCGGATGCCATTCTCCTTATTGATAACATGTCAGAAAATAAACCATACACATCAAATTAGAAATGCACATACTCAGCCTAGTGAATAATGGTCTAAGAAGAACCGTATAATCCTTTACCCTTTTCCTAAACTGTATAGCTCCTCAACGTCACATACAACACAAAACGAGTCAAATTAACACATCATTCAGTAATATTTGATTACCAAAACACCCATGAGAAACGACTCATCCACATGTAGCTTCAGAATTCAACTAACAATACATTAAATATACTTCATTTATCATTTAATTAAACATGCAGTCTAGTTTAGATGCATTCAACAGCTCATCTTAAGAAAACAGAGCACCACCATAACATCCAACACCATAAACCCAAATCAAATTAAAAAAAAATCAAAACAAATACAAAGATTAAATCGACCCTGCCAAAAAACCCAAAACAAGAAATCAAAATTCATCAAATAAAAATTGAATTAGAGAGTGGATTTACCTGGAATCACGGTAGAAAAATGAAGGAAAGCGAGAAACAACAACAGTCGTGGAGAAGAACGAAATAGAGAAGCTGCGACAATAGGGTAGAAGAGAAGAATGAAGAAGGAAGGAAAAGAATGTTAGAAGAAGGAAGGAGAAGAATGTTAGAAGAAATTTCATCTGAGTTAAGTAATTTTCCTACATACAAAAAAGATAGAGTCCTACCATTTTTTTTTTTTCTCTTCTCTTATATGTGGGTCTCACTCATACTTTTATTTCTACAATATAAAATAATTTCTTTCCTACAACATAAGAATAATATATTCCGATCAGAAAATTGGGGAAGAGAGGAGAAGAGAAAAAAAAAAAATAATGGATATGCATGAGATTATTTTCCTCTCACATAACAACATGAGAGTTACATTTTCATAATAATAAAATAATAATAAAAATATGTCTCGACAATTTTTTTCTCATGCACGTGGAATTCACTTTTTTTATCTATGTATCTTTTTCTTAGTTACTCTCATCCAATTTTTTTGTGTGTGTTAATCATACTCCCTAATCATAATAATAATAATAGTAATTAAGAAATACTATTTTAAATAAAATTTTATATTTTGAATTAGAAATTGAACCTAATATCTTATTCTTATCTTGTTTACCCCACACCTCAGAATATCTATCATGATGCTATCTTCATGGGTGAAACAAGCAATGGCCTCTGCAGCAGAACCCATTTCAATGTTGGTGTTTCTCCTCCTTCTACTCTCCCCTTCAAATTCAATGGCGTCAGAGCCGATTCCAGCTGATTGGCCAGAACAGTTCCACGCGGTGATGTTCATGAACAGAAGCGGAACTCTCCAGAAACTGGACTTATGGTACGACTGGCCCAATGGACGCAACTTCAACATAATTCAGGAACAGTTGAGCAACCTCATCAAATACGACCTCGAATGGAACAACGGCACGTCGTTCATCTACACGCTGGACCCCTCAAACCAGGAATGTGAAGTCGTTAACGTCCCTGTGGGTATTCTTCGCCCTAATTGGCTCGACGGTGCAACCTATTTGGGTCAGCAGCGTGTTGACAATTTCCTCTGCAATGTATGGGAGAAAGTTGACTTTATTTGGTACTACGAGGATGTCCTCACTCGAAGACCTGTTAAGTGGGTCTTCTACACAGGTACTCCTGCTATTATCACTGTTTGTGTGTCTAAGTTGAACTCATTCACTTTGTCATATTAATAATTTTATAGCATATAGATGTAACCTAGGAAATATATCGATGCAGCGATTTCCATACGTTGTTGATGATACAGGGATTATCATATAATACGTGTCCGATATGTTTCCAATATGCGTATCCAATACGTTGGAAAAAAATTTAAGGAATATTTGTGCTTCATAGGATGTAACTAAGTTCCTACAAATGTGTTTATTGGGTGTTAATGATGGATGATGCACTAAGAAATTTTATAATATTTAATTATTTATTAAAAAAATATTCTCTGTTAATCCACTAGCGAGTGTGGGTTGGAAAAAATTCTTATACGCAACCTTATCTTTGCATAATTGTAAAAAGACTATTTCCTGGATTCGAACATCATGAAGAAACAGTTTTATCACGGCTTCGGTTCGTCCCTTAATATTTAATTATTTATTAATAAGATAAATTTGTGAGAATTAAATTCATGATCAAATTGATGAATCAAATGATTATGGAGGCTTTGATACCATATTTAGGGATTAGGTGCAGATACGGTAATGATTTTATATTATATTCATGTGACATGTGTTTAAATGAATTTTAAAATTTGGGTGCTTCAATGTCCATATAATATTGTTATTTGATTTGGTGAGTGCAGGATATACTGCTCATGTGATGACATTTGAGGTTGGGGCAGTGCTTGAGGATCCAAATTGGCAAGCTCCTCTTTACTGTTTTAATAAGTTTGATAAGGAAATGAGTGGCACTAGCTACCCAGTAAAACCTGCTCTTCATGGTGGTTCTTTTGGGGGGTTGATCAGAGAGATAGCAGATAGTGCAGATGTGTTGAAATTTTGAAATGGCATCTGTTGCTGTATATTGTATATACTACAAGTCTAATCCATCTATGTTTAGGGGATATGTAATAATTGTTAAGTTTAGCTATAAATAATTACATGCATTTGCCATCAAAATCTTGTTAGAAGCTGCATATTTAATAATTGGGAGCTAACAGTTGTTTTCATCCAGGCAGTTAGTGAACTATAATTGTAGACCTTGAGTGGAACGGAACCAGGTTTTTGTGTGTGAGATATGTAATTGAACAATGTTACTTGCGGTAGACCAAGAATCCAGAAATTTTATAAATATGCAGCGTGGAAGTAATGGAATGTTTTGTTACTCTTTAACAGAAACACTCTACTAAGAGAAGCTTAATTGGTTGGTCCATGCTGTAAGTGGTGGTAGTAACTATGCTTGTTCGTATATGAGAAGATGTTGCTTTAGTAGCAGAATGACTACCGGTTAACTCATTTAGAGAAGGCTAACAATAACTGGTTGTTTACCTTCTTTACTCGTGGATTTTGTGCTCAGATCTTTCTGGGAAAGCGTTATGAAAAAACCTTGATAGGCATTCTACTCGTGAAGGAAGAGAAATACCTGGCTGGCAAACCATGGGTAAGAGGCTGAGATATATCTGGTACAATATTAAAATGTATATTGTCATGAACAGAAAATGTATCTGAGATCTTCATGAACTTGTGGATATGTTTGTGGGGATCCTCGTGTGGCAGTACATGATATTGTGTCATCGATTGGAGGAGCTGCACTATAAAAGGTTTTAGATCAAAGTAAACTTCCACACCAAGTTGGACTATCCCCGGAATAGCTCCATCAAGGGATGGAATTTGCATATTCCATAATGGGGAGTTCTTCATCCACTATTGCCAGTGCATTGGTGCTATTTCCATCCCCATTTTCATTGTGACCATGGATGGAACTATTATCATCTGCCATCTTGTAACAACAACAATCAACTTTTATTTTCTTCAAAAGTGGCAGAACATTCCCACTGCTG
The DNA here is from genome assembly GCA_032173675.1 of Gastrolobium villosum. Lineage (NCBI taxonomy): Eukaryota > Viridiplantae > Streptophyta > Magnoliopsida > Fabales > Fabaceae > Gastrolobium > Gastrolobium villosum. Next base: position 61,001 of record JAVKPL010013598.1, on the reverse strand, counting down.
GTTTTATAATAAAGGTTTTGATGAATAAATTTTTGATACTACTGTAGCACCTAGATTCAGTACATCCCACAAATGAGAGCATTACACATCAAAGGAGAGAAAAAAAATGTGGTAGAAAAGAGAAAATTTTAGCTGATGTATAATGCTCTCATTTGTGGGATGTACTGAATCTTTGGTGTTACAGTAGCTCTAAAAATTTATTCGGTTTTGAGGGGATGTTGAAAGTGACCGCAACTACATTTATATTTTGACTTTAACTCCAAAAAAGGATTCAAAAGTTATTAATGATGAGTTATTTCAGGATTCAACTACATTTTTTTCTTTCACACCCCTACCCCACACTCAATTTTTTTGTGCATTACACTATACACAGCTAGCATTGACCTCGGGAGTTTGCCCTCCTCTATGTATGTAACCAACATAAGTGTTACATTAGCTAGAAAGCACGAATGCAACATTTTGGAAATGGATATGCAAACCCGAGGATATGAGAATGTGATATTAATAATGTAATGCACATTAATAATATAATTAAGGGAGAATTGAGAATGTGATATTATTAGCAATTGAAAATACAATAACCAAAAAACTTATAATATGATTTATTTTAGTCTTCAAAAAGACTTTATAAATTTTTTACATATGCTTAAAGAAAGTTAACAAGAAAAAAATTACTAACCAAACAAGTTTTTTTTTTTTTTTTTTGAAAACATATTTTTAGAACAAAATTAGCAAGTAGAATTTTTTTTTTTTAATAAATGAAAGTTTAAGTGGGGTTAGGCACTGGTTTCCACTAGGGTCAGGAAAGACCCCTCAACCTCTTTGAGAATTTCTGGGAGGGATTACATATCACCCCACCAACAAAGTCAGCCAACGAGATTTGAACCCACGCCCTTAAGGGATATGAACCAAACCCTTGGGCAACTGTGCCCACCTTTGTTGGCTAGCAAGTAGATTTTTTTGTTTTCTAATTTTTAGAACTCTTTTTAAAATAAGTTTACCAAATGGATTTTTTTTTTCTCCTTTTGTTTTGAAAACTAGTTTTTAAAAACTATTTTACAAAATAATTTTAAGAAAAAAAAAATACAACACAATCAACCAAATCTTTCATTCAACACTTTTTCTTAGTTTTATCTTGCTGAGCTGCCTTGGTGCTATTTGGTCGACTGCCCTGCACTTCTGAACTCTTTTCAGCCCAGATAAAACAGAAATCAAACCATTAAAATAGATACAATTCAAAGCTAACACAAACCAATAGCTCTCGAGATTGAGCGATCTTATCGTTTATAGCAGTTAATTAAACCTTGTCGTGGCATTATGTTACTGTTAATGGTTGTTTATAAGAAAAGTTATTTTCTCCACAGAAAAATGACATATTACAGTCTACGTATTCATCCGTACCATTTCTTTTATTTTTGGCTTTCATATTTTTATTTCGTTAGGGTATTTTTTATTTCTGAAATTTCTAGAATAAATTTTAAGAATCAATTCACTCCATTAGCTAGAAATGGGTGGTTATTCTGCTGTAGCTAATTCCCCCCTGTTATGGTTCCTTCCCTGACGCGTTAGTGTTTTTTCCTTTCTTTATTTTCGTATTAAACCCGACTCGGTTATTGACCCGGTCTCACTGGGTTACCGGTTTAATCAGTGGATTACTGAGTTATCGGTTCAAACAGTAGGTCATTGGGTTATCGGTTCAAGCAGTGAGTTACTGGTTCAACCGCATGAATATACCAATTCCAAATATTTTAATATAAAAATAAATTACATATTATTGTCTAACAAAAGATCAATCAAACATATATTATGTGTGATACTAGCATTTCAGGTTCAGTACACGACATCTCTAACTATGAATAAAATCAAAATTCCCTGCATATTACATAATCAAAATAATATTAGTGTTATAGGTACATAATCTATGTAAGTTAATAAGTTACAAATCACTTAAATATTTCAAAAGAAAACAAACCATTTGTGTTTGAGAGGAAAAAAAAGACATTAATTTATGAAAATTAATTATATTTTTTTTTAAAAGACCGGGCCGGGTTACAGAATCCAATATGAAAATTAGATCGATTACATAACCCGTTTACCAGTTTCCGGGTTCGACCCGGATGACCGGATCGATCCGATTTTTATAACATTGTTTTCAATGTAAAAAGTAAAACAAAATTACTCCCTTTTGATTTTTTTATTTTTTGTTCCCTCTGCCAGCATTTGAACATGGACCATTATGGCGTTGTCCTCCAACAACTACCATATCGACGATGGATGCCATTTAGTCAGTTACCCCCTCTTGATTATTTCACCTAAACTTCTCTGAGTTTTAAATTATAATGACATTAAAAATTAGCCTATACTCTTCCATTGAAATTAATATTTTAGGATTATAAATGAGACCCTAAGAACTTAGGGAGAAAGAAATCGAGTCCTTATTTTTAATTAAAATGACAGAAAATGCTCCCTTAATATTTCGATAAACATCAAATTTAAGATTTAAGTAAACTATACTTATTTGCTTCGATATTTATTTTCAAATTAAATATTCATTTCATCTATTATTAAAAAAAAAACATTTTAAGATCGTATTTTTTTTTTTAATTTAAAAGTAAGAGAAGTCTATGTATATATTTTTTTAAACAGCACGTTCATATGTATTATTATTTTTTATACAAATATGTATTAATTTAAGAAAAATGCTATTCTTGCCACTATTTTAAGGTTACCATTTTTATTACTTGTTTGTTTATCATTGGATTAATTTAAAATTAATAGTTAAAAAATGCTATGTCTTTGATTTTAAATTAATTCAACGATAACCGAACAATTAATAAGTGTGATAAGCACAAGGTTGATATTTTAAAGAATAAAGTATATTTTTACGTCTTCAACAAAAATCACAGAGGCCATTTTAATCTCTTATAAAAAATTTGATTTGTGATCTTACTAAAATTAAAAATAGATCCATTTAATTAAAATTATGATCACTCTGAAATTCAGAGAAGACCTACAAGTTAATTTTTTTTTTTTAAGGAATTAAAATGAATTTCATGGTATTTGTTGATAACTACAAAAGACTTTATTCTATTTTAAATTTGATGCAATAATAACTAAACAAGTATATAATGGTGGTACATGGTAATTCCCCTCATTTAAATAAGGTTATTAAGACTCATAATTTCTACACCGTGAGCCACTGGACAGCAAGTTCTAACTTCAAATCTTTTGGGTATTGAACAAAAAAGGGTTGAAGAAAAATTGGAACTTGTTTGTGGCCTGTCACTCTCTCTCTCTCTCTCTGGCTCAGATGAGCGATTCACAGGCCAGAGTCGAATAAGAAAGAGAACGAGGTACGCAAACCTCTGCACTCCTCGAACTTCAATTCAACTTTCTAATGTTGTAGAATTCTGGTTTCAACTTCCTGTGGTTATAGCCGCTGTTATGTTATGGTGCTTCCACTGCTGCAATTAATTCCATGATTGGTTTTCATTATTCATTTCAATAAAAAAAACAAAACAAAAAAATATTGAAGATGGGTACCGGGTCGGATTCCAATGGATGGAACCGTGCTCAAGGGTTGGCCGTGAAGACTCTGCTACTAATTGGTGGTGCACTTCTCGTTAAACGCCTCCGTAAGTCCACAACACGCTGGGACCATGCTCGTTTTGTGGCTCAGTCCCTCACCGGCGAAAAGGTTTTTTATTAATTTTATCCACTTTTCTTCACTTACCCTCACTTTTTCTTTTAAAAAAAAAAAGTCTAGGTTTAATTTTTTTTAATTTTAATTTTGTTTCTGAAATATTAACTTGGTGTAGTATTCAAAGGACCAAGCTTGCAGAGACCCTGATAACTATTTCAATATTAGGTTTGTTTTTCCTTTTTTTTTTTTTGGTTGACAGTAGAGTGTCTTAGAAATGCAACACTGAAATTTGATATTTACAGAATGCTTACATGCCCAGCAGCAGAGCTAGTAGATGGTTCAAAGGTTCTGTATTTTGAACAGGTGGGCATTACTCTATACATGTCTATAAGTTTCTTCTTTGTGAGTTATTGTTTTTAGGGATAGGATATTGTTACTACCAAATATTGTTACTACCAAATAATGTTACTACTAATGTTACTATTATATCTTAACCATTGATTTCTGCTAATCAACGGTTATCATTTATTGCGAATTAATAATTAATTAATGAGTTTGATTTGTGAAAATAATAACCGTTATTTAATGAGTTTGATTTGTGGAAATAATAACCATTGATTGACGGAAATCAACGATTAAGATATGGTGGTGACATTGGTGGTGACACTGATAGTAACATTATTTGGTAGTAAAAATATCATATCCCTCGTTTTTTGTTTTTAATCTATGATTTAAAAATTAGCTCAATGAAGATTTTTATTTTTTTAATGCTGCTAGGCCTTTTGGAGGAGTCCACAAAAACCATTTCGGCAGGTAGTGTATATATCTTGTGAGAATTCTTATTTATGTTTTCTTTTTCTATTTCTTCATACTTGAAATATGAACAGGAGCAAGATATTTCCATTGGCCATGAGCTTGTGTGAAGATTGTCTGCGTGTAAAACTTTTTACATTGTTGTTTGGTTTTCTCTATGATTCAAAAATATTTTAATGTTAATTGTCTCATCTTTTTTGCAGAGGTTTTTTATGGTGAAACCTTGTCCAAAAGAGTTGAAATGTGATGTTGAGGTATGTATTTAGTCACTTCAAAGATGTTGATGCCCTTTTATGAGTTCTTTCCTTTCTTGTAGCGCTTAATTTGTACGTAATGTGGTTTAATGATCGTGATAAGTTTTCTCTGTGAAGAGTCTGAATTAGCCACACCATTGAGTACCATGATTAGCATTCATTAATGATGCTGATGCCTCCTTTTTGACATCTCTAGTTTCATTAAACCATATTGAGATCTTTAAAGGGAATTTACGATTACTTTTCTATAGAATCACACTGAAAAAAATGTATGCTATGCATTCCTTACGAAAATGAATTTTGTTTTTGTAAACTGTTTTAAATTTGTTATGATGTTTTTCTGGTTTTATGTATACACAGTGATGCAGGACAAAGGGGGTCAATTATAAATAAATGCTGGGTTGTTATTTGGTTATGGTAGATTAGTACTCACAGTACAGTGGTATGGACAGTACTCTTCTCCAATATTCCAAACAACACCCAGCAGTTAAGAATAACTGCCCCAACCATTGTCCTACATTACATGGAGACTTGTTCTTATAATTTTGCTCTGGTTACTAGAAGCATGATTGCACTTCATTTTTTTTTCTTCTTTAGAAGAATAGCATATTTCTCTTTTTTCTTGTTACAAGTGGCTGTTATATTTTGTTTTGACTTAGAGCATGTATACTAATTTCTATTCAATGGCAGTTAAGTACATATGCCATTAGAGACATGGAAGAGTACAAGAATTTCTGTGATCGACCAAGGGATCAGCGTCCACAGCCAGAAGAAGTCATTGGGGTAAGCATTCACTCATGTTCGTAGTTCATATGTGAACTTAGCTTTGAGGCTGCTTCTTTTTAGACATTTGTCATGTCATTTGTTTATATAGAAAAGAGATTGATTTTAAAAAAAGGAAGAAAGTCTTAGGATGTTAAAAAGATAGTGTAGAGGTAGACCAAAGAAAATAAAGAAAAACATGAGAGAATGAGATTGGTGAAAAATAAAGGATATTTTTAGGATGAAAAGAAAGGTGCAAAAGAGACCAACAAAAAATAAGGAAAATCTTAGGATGTTTTGAAAATTATTATATAGTAATTGTAGATACGTTGATGGGTACGCAGAAACTGCATAGACATTACAACTGGCAAACAACTAGAAAACCGCAGCTGAAGTCAAGTTTTGGTATAAACATCTCAAATTGAATATTGTAAAATATATTAATGATTAAGGGTCGTATTACAAAGTGCTGGAGATGCTGAGAATCTAATTGGCCAGCTTTCAGGGTTGATAAAGGCAGTATGGTGAGTCAAATGCATCTCAGTATCAGCTGTCTAATAGGAACTGATTTTTACTTTAAAAAGCAATGGAGACTAGCTCCTTACAAAAACAGAAAAATGCAGGAAATAAAAGATAAATATAGAATTCTGCAGTTGCACAGAACCTCTAGCCCGAACCTATTCCCTTTCCTTTGAATTCATGCCTACCATACGCCCCATATCCTTACCACTTATATTCTCATTTCTGCCCAACCGGATTTCGGTCCACCACTATTCCTTGCCAGATCAGCATTTGGTTATGCTCCAGACTTAACATGAATATTACCTTTCCTATTCTGTCCTCCTCGCTCCCTCTACAATTTAGTAATAAATGTCTATATCTTTTAAATTATGATTGAGCAAATGAGTGAAGGCATGTTCCATCTTGTCTGAGGAGATGCAGCATCTGTTACTACCCTGTAAATTTTGTTTATAAGGGGATACTATGATAATTCTATGACTTACTGTTGAGGTTCAGAGAGGAAGCCATGCAAGGCAAGAGAACAAGAGTGTGAAGCCAGAGAGATGATGAGAGAGAAGATTTGAATATCATTTCATATGAAGACAAGTAAAGTTACATTAAGCTCTAACACATGCTCTATTTGTAGAGCTCAAAGGTGACTCAACAATGAGTCACTAACTAATCTCACCAGCCTAACTAATAAACTGTATTTGGTTACAAATTACAACAACCAATTAGGTGAGTATCTGCTGTACTAAGGACTATAGTAACACAATACGCTACAGAGGTAACACAGTAAAAGATACACAGTAAAGGTAAAAGTAACACTGTAAAAGTTACAAGGCATTAGAGCTACAGGGCAGAATCTAGGACCCTGAGTTTGTGTCTCAATTCTGCAAACCTGATGGATGAGAGAGCCTTAGTGAGAGTATCAACTACTTGATCAGAAGCAAGAACATGAGAGACAAAAAGTTCTTTTGCAAGGACTTGTTAATGAACAAAATGAAGATCAAGTTCCATGTGATTCGTCCTAACATGCAGTACTGGATTATAAGACAAAGCAATGGCACTCAAATTATCATAAAAGACATGAGGCGTGGATAATGGTAGCTTCAATTCATGAAGAAGAGATTTGATCCATAGAATTTCTCATAGTAGTTAATTGCGCTGCGAGTCGTGCCGTATGGGCGTTGTGGTGCCTCGCAGCAAGAAACCGTGCAGCGCTGCACCGGAACGCAATAGCAGCCATTGCGATCGCATTTGCGGTCATATTGCTGACATAAGGCAAAATGTCAATTTTGTCCAAAATTTAAATGTGTAACAGAAATTTTTTAAGGGTTTTTTAGTCTATCTGCGTCTCTCTCTGTCACTTCTACTATCTCTGCCTTTAAAAAATGTTTCTTTTTGTCATTATTTCTGTCATATATCTATTCTACTATTTCCGCAACCGCAACCCGTTATAACACTATAGCGTTTTTTCGGGGTAGGCCGCGACATGCCGCAATCCACATTTGATAACTTTGGAATTTCTGCACAAGTTAGGGCCAAGCTTCTGCCTCAGCCGTGGACCTAGCAAATAGGGTTTGTTTCTTGGACAAAGAAACCAAATTTAGATCCAAAAAGATACAAGCACTAAAGGTTGACCTTTTATCAGCTAGGTCACTTAGAATTGGCATATTGGAGCAAGAGACCGAAGAGGCTGGTTCCTTTGAGATATCTCAAAATTCTCTTGACAACCTTCCAATGATCCTCCAATGACTGACTTATGAATTAGAATTGGCACATTGGAGCGAGAGACCGAAGGAGCTGGTTCCTTTGAGATATCTCAAAATTCTTTTGACAACCTTCCAATGATCCTCCAATGACTAACTCATGAATTGGCAGATTTTATTCACTGCAAAGTTGATCTCAGGTTTGGTGATGATTGCATATTGTAAAGCACCCACTATGGATCTATAGAGATATGGGTCTGAAAAATAATTGGAGCCAATTGGTGAGAGTTTACAGTTGGAGGGCATAGGCGAGGAGATAGCTTTTGCATCATGCATTTCTGCCTTGGCCCGTAAGTCTCTAATACTGGTTGGATATTGTTTACAATCTGCTCAGAAATAGTTAAAATCTAACAACCAATTAGGTGAGTATCTGCTGTAGTAAGGACTATATAATACACTACAGAGGTAAAACAGTAAAAGATACACACGGTAAAGGTAAAAGTAACATTGTAAAAGTTACACCAATACTTACCAAAATTGGATGTAGAAGCTTAGCTTGCTTCTTGAATGTATTACCTGGACAAAACAGGGTATGAAGGCTCTTTCTTTCATGAAATACTAAAAGTTAAATTAACATAAATAAATGAAATTCCTCCCACGGAATGGTTTATCACTTCTACTTTCGGATGATAATTTTTCCCAATTTCTTTTCTTGCTCTGCCTGTGTGAATGTTGTTGTGGCTTTTCTTAGGTTATCTTTGTTTGCTTCTTAGATTATTGAAAGACATATTACATTAATTAAATAATCTTTTTAAAAATTCTGCACAAAAATCTATTTTGATCGATAGTTTCTTAGATAATTGCTTGAGCATGTGCAAAATGGGAATTCATGATGCATTTATGTGTATTTGAATAGCTTAAGATCTCTAATGCTCGGACAATACTTCTATCCATTTTTGTAGTTGACTTTCCTGGATACTTGAATTGTGATTTGCAGGATATTGCAGAACATTTGACAACAATACATCTTAAGCGTTGTTCCCGTGGAAAACGTTGCTTATATGAAGGTTCAACCCCGCCTGGCGGATTTCCTAATTCTTGGGTAATTTTCAGTTCAAACTATTGTCTTAATATTTTCCACCCCATTTATACCAGTGCCTCTGCGTACAGTGGTGGGTTGAATTATTTTCGCTCCTTTTTATAGCAGAATGGAGCAACCTACTGTACTTCAGAACTTGCAGTTATGAAGAACAATGAGATACATACCTGGGATAGGGGTTATGCTGATGATGGAAATCAAGTTAGTTTTCTTCATCTCGCTTCATCTACTTTGTTTAGTTTGATGGATTACTTTTACCATTAACAGTTACTTGCAACTATGAACAACAGAGAAAAACATAAACATGAAACTAACTTCTATTTGATTGCAGGTTTGGGGACAAAAAGAAGGTCCTTACGAGTTCAAGGCTGCACCAACATCCAGTTTTACTGATATGTTTTCTCCCTTGAATTTCCCCCCTCCACCATCCATGGAGAGAAGAATAGAGGGTTCATTTATTTTGCAAGAATGAAGGCGTTTCGTAAAACCACAATGTGTATTTCTGCTACTGTAGCTGTCTGTCAATATAATGTCTTCCTCGTATGTTAGTCATTTCTATCATGTCAATATTTTGATTTCAGTTAAAAGCAATAGCCAATAATTTTGGGGTCAAAGTTGGATGGATAATACTAGTATATCTTTGAAGAGATAGAGGGGCTTATAGTTATGATGAGACTAAAAAGCTTGGTGTTGAGAAGATGCATAATTTGCCCCTACGCAATTGTAATGCCAGAATCATCTTTAGAGAATTTATTACTATAATTGTTGACTTTCTTGGGGAAGAAATTCTTAGAAACCTGTTGTTTTCCATGTGCTTGTCATTGACCTAAACGTCGTATTTTCTGGTTTCCTTTTGACGTTGTTGAAAATATCAAATGCTTCTTATCACTTTGTTGGTGACAATTTTGATATCTTTTTACCGGGCAATGACTACGTTTCGTTATTGACTTGATAAACATGACGAATCTTCTCTCCCAGGTTAATAGCACCATATATTTTGAGGCCCTTTGATCAGTCATAAGATGGCAAATGAAATCCGAATTCAGTTTTCTGATATTTCTGTTTTATTTCTGGTTTAACTTGAGATAACTTTTTTTGGGTTACAAGCTTGAGATAACTTTTTAGCTTCTAAGCTAGTGGAAATTCAACATAAGGAACTTTTGGAACCATGCAAAAGTGGAACTAAATAAACAAAAGAACAGGAATAGATTAGAGGTCCATTTTTCTGACGTAAAGGGTAATGCAACCAATCATGCAGCTAAAATTTGTTGTTCAGATAGAAGTATAATCCCGCAAGCACTGCAATTCCCACGGCAACTCCAATAGGAAGTGCCTTCCTGTGCAAAGTTTATCACATAGATAATGTTAAGACAAAAAAATGATGCACCTGAGTGAACATATTCGCTATAGGCAAAAAGATAAGGATTATGGCTCACCCAATTGTTTCATCTCTTTGGATTTCGGCTTTTCGTGCCTTTCTAACATCCTTATCATTTGCGTTTTTTGTGACAGCTGGAGCATATGGCTTAAACCTTCCTTTTGGAGCACCACAAACTGCAAAAGACCATTTAATGCAATAATAATGCAATCTCCTATTTAGTTAAAGGGTTCGCTTTGCGTGTTATTGCATTAAATCCAATACGACGTCGTTTTGGGACGGAAATCATGGTATTTTTGTAATTTTAATTTATTTCAGGATTATAATAGCTTTTATATTTATAATTTTTTAAGATTTCAATACCAAAGACGACGTCTTTTTAGAAATAAATGCAGATAACTTATCTACATTAACCTGCAAGAAATATTTTTTCCTTACTTAAATGATCCTTCTTTCTTTTGCTTCTCACAAGAAGTGCTCCTTTCTCACCAATATAACTATGAGAGCTTAATCAAGTTAGAGGGTAAAGACAAAAGTAATTTAATTACCAGGACAGAAGAATTTATCAGGCAATTTCTCAAAGGGGGTCCTCTCATTGTAAATATACCTGCATCATTATCAGCAAAAGCATAAGATTGTTGTATATAAAGTATGAGTCCATAGATTTCATTCATATACTATATTGAGAAGGAAAAGAGTAAAGGGTACCCGCAATCACGACATATATAGGCTTGCTTGGAAGCCACACGCATGGAAATCCTGGGAGCTCCACTAGTAAGATGTTGTTGATTAGGATGAAGTAAGAGGTTAAGGGAACCATAGAAGAAAGATGATGATGACTTCAAAGCAAAAGGGTTGAACAGTGGTCGAAGGCCAGCATTGCTAGTTGGGACTAATGAAGGTGGGGACTTAGCAGTGTGAAGGTTGGTTGTGAATGCCTGCAAGTGCAAGGCCATTTTTCTTTCCCTTTTGTTCTTCCTCTGTATCTCAGTTGATAGGTGCTGAGTCAAGGAAGTGAGAAGAAAGAGAGACAAGAAGATAAGAAAATGTATAATTGGTTTTGTGTCTGAAGTCTACGTGGAAAGCGTGGCATTCATACTCCCCACACAAGCCCTTTGCCACTTTATGGTTTTGATTTCATCTTATTAGGACTACGTCTTCTCTTTTATTTTTGCATTATGCACCAAGTATCGATGCATTTTTGCTAAAGCCCAACACTTTAGAATGTGTAATTTTTAGGTCCTTTATCTGACCCAAAAAATGAGGACAGCAAATTAAAAGAGCTAACAACATTTTTCATTTTTTAATATATATATATATATATAATCTATATCTATATATTCACCAATTTATTAATTACCAAGATAATTTTTTTCATTCTTAGAGTTCGGACTCAAGACCTCTGGTAAAGGAAAAACATTGGTTTTTCATTACTTTTCTCGTCCCCATATTGTTGAGAGCTTCTAAATACTTATGGTTCTAAATTAGTTATCAGAAAAATTGGCTAAGTGTTTGGTAACTAGGGAGTTCATGGTAGGGGAAATTGCCATCAAATGAACCAAGTGATGAACTCACTGTGATAAATAAGTTTAGATACCATATTTCAACTTAAAATTTCAAAGCATTATATTTATAGGTCCTTTCCTTTATATGTCATCACTAGCTTCACATTATGGGCTTGGCTAGCCTATCAAACTCAAACACTAACCATCATATATATATATATATATATATATATATATATATGGGTTTAGCGGATGTAAAGTGACTGCACCTAAGGATTGGTGCGGTCATATAAAATTACATCATTTTATAATGTAAAAACATTAAATATGGGGAATAATAACCATACAAAGGTGGAAATAAATGTAAAACATTAAATATGGGAAATCATAACCATACAAAGTTGGAAATAAATATAATATTTTTATTTTCTACAATTAATTTTAAATGCGAACTTCCTTTATCCCACCCAAAACAACATAGTTTTTAGGTGACTGCACCAACGCTTATATACAGTCACATTACAAATCATTTTGCATATATATATATATATATATATATATATATATACCAGAATAAGTTACACTCTCAATCTTGTCCGTTGATTCCACTTATATCTAAGGGCTCAAATTTTTTAGTAATGTGAGCCATTGGATACAAGTGGATCAATGATCAAGATTGAGTGTAAGACTTCTAACTCTTACACCGGTGTAAGAATATCCTGCCCCTATATAGGGACAGTGACCAAAGTGCCACGCTTAGACAAAAAAATTACCAGACTGCCACGCCAACAATAAATTTTGCCAAAATCCCACGTGGCATAATTCGCTACACAGTGTAGCGAATTATGTATACAAGTAATTCGCTACATAGTGTAGCGAAATATGTCACGTCAGTATGCACAGAACCAAAAATGTCACATGTCAAATTTTGAGAAATTTGCTACATAGGGTAGCGAATTTCTCAAAATTTGACATGTGGCATTTTTGGTTCTGACGTGGCATATTTCGCTACACTGTGTAGCGAATTACTTGCATGCATAATTTGCTACACTGTGTAGCGAATTATGCCGCGTGACATTTTGGCAAAATTTACTGTTGGCGTGGCAGTCTGGTAATTTTTTTGTCCAAACGTGTCAAAATGATCATTGTTCCATATATATATATATAGGGCAGGATCATCTTACACTGGTGTAAGAATAATAAGTATTACACCAAATCTTAACCATTGATTTTTTGCATATAACGGTTAAGATTTATTAGGTCTCACTCATTAATTAATTTTTAATTCCCAATAAATCTCAACCGTTAGATGCACGGAATGTGAGGTTTATTATTCTTACACCGGTGTAAGTTGATCCTATCCCTATATATATATATATATATATATATATATATATATATATATATATGTATGTAGTAGATCTTTTGACACCGGTGTCAAATTTGTAAGCATGTGACACCGCTAATCTTTTTTGATCTAACGACTCTAAGATGAGGTGTCGAATTTCAAAACAACTATGGGCTCTGATACCAAAGTTGGGTGATTGGGGAGCTCACTATAAGGGGAATTATCAAATGGATTAAAGGACAAGGTCACTATAGAAAATGGTAAGGAACACCACATCTCAATCCAAAAATCATAAAATATTAAATTTATGGGTTCTTCCTTAATACAATGGTGGCATTGAAGTTCGAACCATTGTATCAGGCAAGAAACCATACAGTTAATACTTTAAAATTTTTGGGTTGAGATATTTAAAGCTAATGCTAAAAAAAGAGCTATAAAAATAAAGCTAAAAATTATTTGATGATTGTATAAAGGAAAATCTACTTCTTATATTGTTATAATTTTTTTTTTTTGGAGCAATCGATTATAACTATGTATTTCCGAAAATAAATAGTTATAATCGTAAAGCTTTTTTTTTCCTCTCTCCACGTCAGCGGACAACTTTTGAAAAAAAGAGAAAAAAAAACTAGCTTTACGATTATAACTATTTAGATTAAAAATTACTTAAAAATTGTTCATTTCAAAAAAAAATAACTTCTCTTAAGACTTTTAGCTTTTGACTTTTTTCTTCATTATATTTTTTTTTATTATTATAAGAACTTTTGTAAAAACTCTTGTTTAGCCTAACTCCTGCTTATAAGAAGGGTATAAGCTAAAAAAAAAAAAAAAAACAACTCTCAAACTAGCACTTGGATGATTTTTCTACTTATATGATTCTCGCTTAATTGCTTAATTCACTTTTAACTTATAGAACTTTACTATTCATACTTGGATTCTGTATATAAAATACTCTTGTATCTTCGTGTGTGAAATCTCAACTATTTCAGGTTAAAGAGGATTTTTTTATTTTTCATTAGTTTACCTTTTCTGCTTTACTTGGGATGCTAAGATGGTAAAGTGGTTCTATAAAAGTTCCCACAACGTGTAGGGTCTAGTGAAGGGACAGACTTATGGTAGATACTGGTATTTTGCATTTGCAAAAGACTCATTACATGATTAGAACATATCAACTTGGGTCAAATGATGCAAAACAACAACTGTTGTGCCAAGGCTCTCCTTCATGGTTAAATGTTCTTATGACGTAAAATAAGTGTATGCCAATTGCGCAAATTCATGGGTAATTGGCTGTCAGTTTCTCTAACTTGTAATTTATAACTTTCCAAAAGAAAATTTTATTCATCACAATTTGGGATAGACAAAGAGAAGAAGAAGCAAGATATTATTATTATTATTAGGTGAGCCAATATGATTTAGTTTACACGCAACTTCTAAGCTTTTACAACATAAATCTCATGCCGCACATGCACACAGTCCAATTCAAGAAATTTACCAAATCTGTTTTGCTAAGAGTTACAATGATTAATCTGAAAGTTAAAACGGCCTACAAGCTGTCGAATTCACCAGGTTTTGCCTTCTTTTAAGGGCATTCATGCACCTTGTTAAAGCTTTCTGTGGAAGATTCCTTGTTCAATAAGAGAATCAACACATAAGGTTAAACAGCATTTGTCACATTTGTTGAGACCTCTATTTTTGTATAGAACGTAGCCTAACACTGCTTGAGCAACTACAACATGTAGTATAAAAAATTTAAAGTAATTCCTGTATACTTTTAAATAAATTTAAATAAGTCCTTTTTTTATATACATAATTTAAATAAGTCCTTACTTGCTAACAACCGTTAAGAGTTTGTTTATTTTTTGCTCAATTATGAGGACTTATTTAAAAACTTGAATAAATTATAAGAATTTTTTTGACAAAAGGCTAATACTTTATCTGAATGTTTAAATAAGTCCCCATAGACCATAGTTAAAAAACATTAACAGTCATTGGTAATTATGAACTTATTTTAAAAAAAAATTACAAAAGTAAAAAAAAAAAACTCTATTGACAGTAAAGTTATAAGAATTTGTAAACTGATTTAATCAATAAAATATAAACCTTTTCCTTAATAATTTGTGCCCCATTTTTTTTAGAACGGTAGATTATAGAAGGGTAAAAGTTGGGGTGTTAACGGGCCGAGTCGAGCCGAGTTTTGATCTTAACGGGCCAAGACTGTATTTAAATGTGTCCAACTAGCCTTAGCCTGTTACCTGTTACGAATATAATATTGGCCTGTGGCCTGATTTATTTACAAAAAATAAAAGCCGGTGTGAAGCCTGTCTTAACCTGTTAGCATGTTAAAGAATAAAAATAAGAGAACAGACTTCCACAAAAAATCAATTTCCAGATAGAAACCTTAGCTTCCAATTTATAGCAATAATTTACAAAGTCTACAATAAATAAAATTAAAGTGAGAGAAGGTAGATAACAGGTTATATTATCTTAACCCATTATAAAAAAAAGTGCCAAAAAATAAAATAAAAAATAAATTGACACAAACGAGCAATGCATAGTGGAATGAATGAGTTTTTGTGGGTTTGTTTGTGTGAAGGAGGATGAAGGATAATATAGAACAACACTAGTAATTCCATAATTATTCATAAATTCAATATATATCCAAATAACAAAATCATTCAAAAAGTCTGTTAAACCAACAAAATTGGATGAAATAAATTGATGAGAGAGAGTTATTCCAAGTAATATAAAAAATATAAAATAAATATTTATATACTAGACTAGCCTGGGAGGCTCTAAGGCCGAGCTTCTGAATTAGAGCCTGAAGCCTTTTTATTAAACGAGCTTTTATACAAGTCCAAGTCTGATTTTAACACAAGTTTTTATTAAACGAGCTCATGCCTTCACGAGTCGAGCCAAAGGCCCCCCTGAAAAGCCCCTAGTTCATTTAGCACCCCTAGGTAAAAGTACATGCGAATAATTTCAATATTAGTCAATTATAAAATTCGAAAAGGAGAAGTGAATAATATTCGTCTTAAGCATGCAATTGTATTAAAAACTTGGTAGAAATACTTTTTTAGTCATGTCTTACTTGACAGAATTAATAGATTAATCGAGGAACAAACAAAGAATTTTTTGTAAAATAAAAAAATCGAAATGTTACATAAAAGAAAGAAAAGACAAAAGCCAAAAATGATTAGCTGTTTTGAGAGTTGACACTCTCTTACCAGCCATATCAATGGGTCCCACCACGGCACCCACCACTCAAACCAACCACAGAATAAAACCACAATGATCCAATCACCGAACGAGTAGCTTTCCTTTCACAAGAATCAATATCTTTATAAAGAAATGGGGTGATTATGATAACAACAACAAACTAACAAAGTTTACCAAAACAACAAACCTTGTTATTATCATAGTCACATGACACACAAACAAATTATTAAACCAAAAAGAATGAATCCTTATTCTGAAGTTAACTACTATCATCAGAATAGGCAGACATAAACAAG
This sequence comes from Gastrolobium villosum, assembly GCA_032173675.1. Lineage (NCBI taxonomy): Eukaryota > Viridiplantae > Streptophyta > Magnoliopsida > Fabales > Fabaceae > Gastrolobium > Gastrolobium villosum. The sequence continues at coordinate 44,477 of JAVKPL010013598.1, read as the reverse complement.
AAACCTATAATTCATTGATGCCATCATGATTAATGATTTTGATTTCCATAGTTGTGAGCAAGGTCACCAACTCCAGCATGCAGTTAACACTTAACAAAGACAAGGACATCTAAAAAAATCACTCCCCGTTAAACCTGACTAGCGAGTGTGGGGTGGAGGAAATCTTTGTACGCAGCTTTACCCTTGCATAATTGCAAAGAAGCTATTTCCTCGATTCGAACCCATGACCTTTCAGTCATGAAGGAACAGTTTTACCACTGCTCCGGTTTGCCCTTACAGACAAGGACATCTAAAGCAAGGGAAAAAAGAAGTGGATAGTGTATATAGAATATACCATAAGAGCAATGAAGCTGTAAAATGGATTAAAAGATCTAATGAATTGTCTGACCAAAAAAAAAAAAAATTTACAATGTCAACAAAAACTGACATCTCAATTCCCAACCCTTATGAACACTTGGGAGTGTTAACCAAGATATGTAAAAGAATCCTAATTGCCTCAGAAAACTGTTACAAGTGCTACCAAGGTTTAAGGTCACCCACAGGACCAGAAGTCCAATTCAAAACCTTCTCCCCTGGTTTCAAGAATATAGTCCTGTCATGTGGCAATTTACGTGCAAGCCCATTTAAAACTTGATGGAAAGCATCTCCTGGTTGTGCAGGTTGTGGGAATAGCATAGCTTGCTTCATGGAAGGGTTGGCAAGCAATCTTTGTTTCCTTAAGATAACTTCTGGTGGAATAGATGTGAGTATTGTATCTAACTGAGGGACATCCTTCTCATCAACAAACACACCTATCTCTTCCCATGGGATTGCATCAGCAAATGGTAGAACAATATCATCTGCAATGATGACTGGGATGCAACCAAATATCACAGCTTCAACCAATCTTGGGCTCCAAGGAGCCCACCCAAGTGGACACAAACAAAACACGGCTCGTTGCATGTCTTCATAGTATGTGGTTGGATGCTCTGTGGAAATGTCAAACAGTGGATTGTCCTTGAAGTTCTCCCACACTGCTGCTCTTGCTCCTCTGTAAGATAGCAAAAGCACAGTCAGTTTGAGCATTCAGGATTTATTGTTCTTTGTTTTGTTACGTAAGCGTCAAGCTATGGCACCAAACTTCATGCATTCTTTTATTACTTGATTTTCAGTCAGAATAAAGAGCCGACCCAGTTCAATACCCACGCGTGAGTGTCTGGGGAAGGGAATCGAGTCAAGCCTTACCCCCGCTTTTTGCGGAGAGGCCGAGTAGAAGCAGGGACCTTGAACATCACAGTAAGCATGCTTACCACTGAGCCAAGCCGGCCCTTCATATTAGAAATAAAAGAACCAACTAGTTCATGAATGCGGTTAATCTAATTATGGATGACCAGTTTCAATAACTACTAAATACCATAATTATAAGTCAGTGTGTTCCTTGCATTTTCAAGAAAAAGATGCGAGTTAGTGGTCTTATGCAGATATGCTGTCCAAATCCTATCCTCTAAATTTGTGAGTTGTAATAAGACTTGCCTTGCGTAGTAACCACCTTCAGGGTCATTTCCAACATCATAAAACAGTCCTCGGAAGTAAACAAAAATGGACCTGGGAGTCTTTTCAGGAATTAGGTGCGCATGCATTTTCTGTGGAGGAGCATATGGAGGAATGGTGATTGAGCCCTCTTTCAAACACACATGATTCCTCTGTCCAAATGTTTGAACCAAGGTACCACGCTGTAACAATGGAAGAATTCCTCTTTCAATCGCCTTCTCTTCCTGGAATAAAATAATATGATAAAAGTAAGTGAATGTTACAATATCCATGAACAGCTAATAGTGGAATCCGATGTACTTCTCACAAGAAACCACATAATCAGTTCAAATTCTTAAGTAGAACTAACAGTGATATAAATAAAATAAATTAAAATGATACACCAAATTTCTTACTTGATAATGGAAGCATGCCCCAAAGTCATGAGGGGTCACAAAGAAATGATCTGCTCCTTCTGTCCTGTTCCAATAAGGCCAGTTTGAAGAAATAAGCTGTATGGCACTTCTCATCATTCGCGGTGACTTGAAAGGTAAAGGGAGGCCATTTGGTGTCAAGTCACAGGTGGTGTATACAGGGGTATAAAACCAATCAGCTTCTTCAGGATTAAGCGTTCGGACAGGGCTAGATAAGAGAAACCGGTGCATAAAGATCTCAGCAGCAAACATATGAGTGAGGCATCTTGGGTCCTTTTGCAGAATTTTCTTATTATATTTGCTTGGAAGTTCATAAACAAAAACCTTCAACCTTCCCACCGGATCATCTTCCAACACATCACCAGCACTACCTACAATTGGTTCAACCACAACATGCTTAGTAGTCTCATTTTTATCTAAATATAATATATATTGATTTTGAAATATATATAATCACACAGAGATCACAGACTTGTATTTGACTCCAATTTATCTCCTGAATCAGAATTGCTTAATGCAAGTCAGTGAGAAATATTAACCCCTTAAATTCCAAGCAACCAGGTATGTGAGTATGTGACTTTGTTTCTGCATGTGTATCATCAGAGTTTTATATAAAGCTCCTCTTTTTACCAGACCCCCCATTCCAACTGCTTCCTCAGTGAATTGCAATCCAAAAGATGCAAGTTTCTCATAATTTTTATCAGAATTGCATGTGGTGAGGTGATTTGTGTCTTATAACATTTATATATATACACAGTTCGGAGCAGCATCCGTATTTAGAGAAAGCAAATTCATATAGAACACACACACTTTTTCCCTAGCTAGCTGCAAGAAAAGGAGTAAGGCATTATAAGGCTTGAACTAAAGATTTGTCATTCAAATCTTATTCACCATTAAAGAGAAAGGTATTCTGCAGGTTTTCAGTTTTTGATTTAACTTACATCAAGTATCTGTTCATAAACAAAAAATTTGAATATTTTTGTTATTATAACAGAAAAGAGAGGGAAACATTAGAAATGCTGATGTTTTAATTCCAGTGTCGAAACTGAAACTCACAAGTTTATGCAAAAACCCTTAACAGGATTCAGGAAGCTCCCAGAATTCAAAATGACAATAACCTTTTGATATATCTGATTAATCAAAAGCATTTTACTTTATTCCCCTCTAACTTTATTGATAAATAAAACTCGAAAAATGGCATCACTTTAATAATAATTTTAAACGAAAATGGCTCACTCCTCTCCTTTTCCATATCAATGAACAGAGAACACACCAAAGGCTATAGGCATAACAACATATTTATTTTCTTGTGAGTTTGAGTACCGTGAGAGCGGGGTCCTACCAATATGTTCTCAAATACTGTAAATACATTCTCATATTTGGAAATCTATCTTTTGCATGCATTATCTTTAATTAGGGGGCATTTCGAACTCGTTGGTGTGATGGAGCATTTCGAGACGAGAAAGTACTCTAAATAGGAAGTTCATTACGAATGAAGAGGCGAACAACAGAAAACTCAATATCAAATTAATCAGTATTTCCTCCTCGTCATTCTCATACTATATATAACAAAGTATTACAGTTCCTTCAAGATTACTAAAGGTGCAAATCAGGCTAGGGCACCACTAAGAAATAGTCACAAGCCCCTTCCAATGTATTTCTTCTTCAAATACTAGGACCAATTACAATCCTGCTCACAATCAACCCTCATCCCTACCGTCCTTATGCACAAGAGTTTGCCCTTTTTAGTGTCTAATTAGCCGGTTTGACACTTAGAAATTATGATTTTAAGAATAAGTTACTCCACGAAATGCTCAAGAATCAATGTTCCGTGATTCAAATGACATCTCAAACAAAAACAAGTCAACAACTAACGTGACAAATATTTTCCAAATAAACCTCAAACCAAAGCAGATCTTTATTAAATCCACACTCATAACAGAAGTTGGTCAAACCAATGTGACAAATAACCGGAAAGAAATTAATCACAATTAAAATCTGAGACCTGAAATCAACAGAAGAGAACCAAACCAATCAAATCAACAGAAGTTGGGACATGGCAAACTCAGAAAGAATCCGAACAAACAAATAGCGAAGAAGAACAAAAGAAAAATCAAACTTCGAGGAAAACCCACCTGAAATTCTCTCAGTAGGTTGACTTCGACCATGCTCCACAGCACCAATTGTAAGAACAAGAGCAGCACAAAGAAGACCAACGAAACCCCACTTCCCAAAATTCATTTTTTTTGCTTACCCAGAAAGCTCTTTGATCCGAGGAACCTCACCAATATGGCTGCAACTGCAAACAAAAAGACCTGAGATTATAAGGAAAAGGAAGTCAATTGTAGTCAACAGAAGAAGGTAATGATGAAGGTTAAGATGTCACAAGGTAAAGTAGCTGTGAGAGATTTCTTAGCATTGGGGCTTCAGAGGCTTGTCATTTGGAAGAAAGGGATATGGGTTCTTCCCAGCAACAACGAGAGAGACAGAAATGCACATTTGATTTGCTTCGAAGAAATAGGGACAAAGGGTGTTTTTATTTTTATTTTTTGTTGGGTTTTATAATGTGTTGTTGGAAGAGTGATTGTGTTATGTTATAAAGATTCGTTTTGGGTGCCGGAGTTTTTTTTGTTGCGGCACCACAAGATGTTGTGTGTATAGGAAGTTTCACAAGGTCATGTTAAATGAGAGATGATAAACCTTTTTGTTTTTTTGAATGAGGGAAGGTTATAGTTACAATTTTTGTTTTACAACCTCTTACCACAACCTTATCACTGTTGATTTCCGTCGATCAACGGTTATCATTTTAGCAAATTAAACTCATTAATTAATTATTAATTCATAATAAATAATGACCGTTGATGGGCGGAAATCAACAGTAATAAGATATGATTCTAAGTGGTTATAAATTTTTTTATAAATATAACCTTTTTCTTTCACCAAACTCTTAAAAATAAAATAAAAAATAATGGAAAATGGTTTATTAGTGAAGAATGGAGAAGAAGGAAGAGGAGGTAGTGGCTGGTTTTGCAAAATTTTCTAGTTTAGTTTGGCTTTCTTTACGTGTGGTTTGATGAGAGGTCCATCTCAGAGAACCATATTAAGCACCAAAACCCAACTACGTCACGCTGTTAAGTTCAACCATTGTCGCTTTTCATATTTACCTTGTGTCACTGTGTGTTTGAACCTTTGGCATCTAGGCGGCATTAATGTTCTTACAAGTTACGTTGAAATTTACTACCTCCACCAAATTACCAGGCTGAAAGCAACGTAATCAAAAGTTTGAATAATGCTGTAACTCAAAAAAAATTAAAAGAAAAAAAATAAGACAGAAGAGAAATAATTTCTATTTTTTGTAGAATTATATATTTTTTTTCATGGAAAAAACGTTTCTCTTATCACAAAAATAATGAGAGAAGATAAAAGATGCAACATCAAAACAACCTTATTATGGGGTCTTAATTAAAAATAAAGGAAATAATCATTTTTTTATACAAATTCGTTTTCCGTGCTAATTAATTTTTTTTTTTTTAAATATAAAATATGGGACCCACATTTAACTTCTCTCTACTTTTTTTTCTCTCCTACAATCCTACAATATAAGAAAACTTAAACCCTAAAAATAAAGGGTACATTAGAAATTTTACATTCCTCTTTGAATTATAAATTTTATTAAGATATCCTTTTATTTCAATCTATAAATCCAAAATAACATTATTTTAAGGCGGCAGAAAATAATGTCTTCATTTATGATTTTTTTCTTCAGCAGAAGAGAAGAGGTAGTTGTGTACCTGAGAGTTGTTGTTGATGTAGTGGCGTTCAAATTAGATTTTAAGATTGGTTTATTCAAAAGGTAATTGGTTTGATTTCTGAAAGTAGTAATTTTTAGAGAGGGTGGAGAGACTCAAATCTAAAATTAGATTAGTACATAATGATATTTAAAAAAAAAAATAGTTACATAGGACTTAAAACAATAACATTTTATTTACCAAAAAAAAAAAAAAACATTTACCTCAATAATTATGGGTTAGTGACAACTCTCAAAATGAGTTTGCAACATTTTAAGAAGATTAATTAAAAAAATTAGATTATTTCATAACTAATGTTAATTTGACTTTAATTTTTTTAAAATTTATTTTAAATAAGTTCTTATTTGATTTATTTCTTTAAAAAAACTTAATGAGTCCATTAATTATTAGGTTAATAAATGTTTTCTATAATTATATCTTATATAATAATCATTCTCAAATTTAGTTGAAGAAGAGATAACTGAAAAAAAGTTGGACAAAAATATATATCTTTGAAATAATTATTTTAAAAACAATTTTTATCTCAAAATTGGTTTTAGTAAAATCAGATTTTAAATAATTTAACTAATTAATAAAACCTTATTTTAAAGTCTAATTACATTATACTTAGACATATAATTTTTTGAAGTTCTCAACAGTCCCTAAGAGCTATACTTTTTGTTATAAATAGGATAATTTAAGCCGTCATATATTGGTCGTTTAAAAATTATGGTATCATTGCCATATTTTAAAATATTTTATAATCATACTAGTGTTTTGAAGAATTAAAATATAACTATAATTATTTTTATAGAAGATTAAAGTGATGACACAATAGAACAAATTTCGTAATTATTTTAAATCTTTGAAGCACTAAAGTAGTTATAAATTTGTTAAAAAAATAATTTAAAGCTAAGATTAATTTTAAAAGACAATTAATTTGCTATAACCTTTTTTTTCTTTTTTGAAACTTAATTTGCTATAACCTTAAAAGTGAATGAGGAACGCAAAATTTATCTTAGAGAATATAATCTTCCCAATAAGGCAGAAAGTTGTTAAAAAATTAAGAAACTAATACTGCAAATCAAAATTTAGAAAACTAAGAAAAAGGCAAGGCGAAATTATTCAACTTACGGAGAAAGTGATCTATTTCGGCAATAACAAACACTTCTCTTGCATTGGATTCTGGGACCCTTTGTCCATATCATGAAACCACTACATATATAATTTTATCAAAAAGGAAAAAATATCTAGAACATACATTTATTTTGGACACTTCGAGGATTGACATACTCTACAAATCAACAGTTAATTTTTTTAGGAATATCAGTGTAATGTCCGGCGACTTGTAGAATCAATAATTGTTCACACATATTACCACAAGACTCTTTAGTATATTTTGTTCACACTCACACATTTTCTGCAAAAACTTTCCAGAAGGTTACTCATCACATAATTGCTCCAAGTCAAGCATACTTAATTATGAAGTTCTTCCATTATAGGCTACCAAAAAATAGATGCATCTTGTGAGTATAGGTAGTATCTAATAATTCTTATAAGTTATCCTTAACTGTATAGTCTCATACCTGCACAGTCTCTGGAATCTCTCTCTTTTAGATGTTGATTTAATTTAATCATGTATCCCTCACACGCTTAACTATGGAGTTCTTCCGAAAAGTAGATACATATTATTAGTATATGCAGTACCTATTAATTATTATGTTATCCTCAATTGTACAGTCTTATACATGTACGATGTCTGGAGTCCCTATCCTTCTGGTGTTAATTCGATTTATTCATGTACACCTCGCTAGAAGCCTGCCAAGAGCCGCTCCTTTCCTGTGCCCTTTCACACCCGTGATCACTCCCCTCTTCCTCAATGTCTGGGATGTTACATGCCCACCAGCTTCCGTCTGGTTCATCCTCGAACCACACCATATTGGGAGGGCCTGCCCTGCCCTGATACCACTTATAACGCCCGACCGCTTACAGGATCAATGATTATCCCAACACATTAACACGAGAGTTTTTATCTTTCTTTGTCCTCACTTCCCATGAGATCACACATCCCATAATTGCTCCAAATCAAGCACATTTAACTATGGAGTTTTTCCTTTATGGGCTGCCGAAAAGTAGATACATCTTGTTAGTATATGTAGTATCTATTAATCCTTATAAGTTGTCCCCAACTATACAGTCTTTGTTATAGAAGACAGAGGGTGATATCAAATCACTATTGCCTTGAACTCATGTATTTGACAGAAGGGGTAGATGATCAGAATTATCACTGTGCAATTTATAAATATTAAAAACAGACTTACTTGATATGTATGAAACAGACAGAATCAGAAGAATGTATGCAGTAGAGGAATTAAATCCGAGCCCACAGAACGTGTCTCCTTAAGACAATTTGCCCCCTCACTGATGCCAAAGGTTGATGGACACTTGTCTCTCAGGATAGAATGGATTTCGTCTGAAGAGTGGTGGCACTACCAGTCAACAGCCCAAACGAACACAACTAAATGCCAGAGGAAATCACACAGTATCCAGAATTGCTCCAAATCAAGCACCATTTAAGTGTCTATTTATAGAAGTTTTTCCACCTTTCCATCGACGAAACAACACATCCGTTGGACACAAAAAGACACACTCGTTCAACACGAAAAAGGCACCCATTCAAGGATGAAACAACATGTCTGTTAGGATGAAACAACATGTCCGTTCGGATGAAACAACATGTCCGTTCGGATGAAACGACACATCCGTTCGGATGAAATGACACATCCGTTCAAATGAAACGACACATCCGTTCGGATGAAACGACACATCCGTTCGTCAATGAAAAGACATACCCTTTCACTACCAAACTTCTTATTCATAACCAATAGATTGTCTACATAATTTATTTATATATATATATATAAATTCCAACAGTCTTATACCTACACAGTCTTTGAAATCCCTCTCTTTCGGGTGTTGATTCAATTCATTCATATATTCCTCGCTGGAAGCTTGCCAAGAGTTGCTCCTTGTTTATGCTCTTTCGCACCGGCAATCACTTCCCGCCCTCGTCAGCGCCTGATATGTTACAATCAGGTAGTCGACCATTTTTATTTCTATGAGAAAAAGAAACATCAGTTAGAGGAAAATAACATAATTGGTCTTATACCAAATATTCTAGTTCGGATTTTTTTACTATAAGAAGTGAACTAATTAGAGAATTGAGGTATGAATCTGGTTCCCTTAAGGGTGAAGTATGTTGATTTTATGGAGACAAGAAATGCAATGATATGGATCAAAACTCTTAAGAGTTACCATATTGTCCTCAGACTAGCTGAGAGTAAATGGGGTAGGTGATTTTAGGCTCAGTTATGTTGGGGAGGGATTTCAGCATAGTAACAACTATGGTGAGCAATGTAAACTAAGGAGACAAAGGCCCTTCTATATAGTGTGTTGGAGATTCCCTCCAAGCGTACAAAGTGTGATGCCCTAATCATTTTAAGCCATACGGGCCTCACTAGGTATGATGTTGCATGACCCCTAACGTGTAAAAGGTCATGCATGCATTGAAAAAGGGTACATTTGTACACCAGAGTCATGCGCTCCACGTGATAAGTGATGGTGTACTTACCGAGCGGATATAGGAATTGGCCAAGCAAGGTTATCCAACCGGTTCAGAACAAGAATTAAGTGCATGATAATATTTTTCATTTTTGTGGAGAGGAGAAAACCTCAACCAAAAATAAGGGTGTCAAAGATAAGACAAAAATTTTTTTTTGCCTACATAAGCATAAAGCCATTGAAAATTTATTTTGATAACATATTAAATTATTTACTTGTGATAGTTAAAGGGCTTGGAACCTAAATTTTTCTTTTCTTTACAAAATACTCACTAGATAAGTGTTAGTTTTTCAAAGAGCTTTTGTGAAACTCATGAGGTCCTCTTACATTCTATAATTACAAGGTATTTTAAAACCTAGTTATTTGGCAACTTCTCTACAAATTACTTTTGGTGTCTTATATGTCTTGCAAAAACGTGGAGGTAGAAAATATGCAAATGTTACTAAACCAAACCACCCCATCAACTCGACGCCTCCAGGGGTGACAATTCTTGACCCGACTCACTGACATAACATGAGATGACATAAAAATTTCTATTCGGGTTTACCTATATTTAAATTTATGACGTATTTATGTTGGCAAAATATGACACGCAAAAATTCATCTCGTGTATCATATCAACACTTAAACGCGAATTTGATTTCTGCAACAAAGATCAAGAACAATTTGATTTCTATGTTTAATGAGTATGCACACGGTGGATCTGTAAATTATCCTCAGGTGGTTCAATGGGGGCTTCATCATGCAATGTTGGAGATGGTAGGACAAAGCACCTTATGAAACTTCATATTCAACAATAACGAGACATATCTTGAGGGTAAGTTCATTTACTTATTCTAGTCTTCAATTTGTTTCTATTTTACTAATTAGCATCTATATAATTATTTATATAAATATTGATATATGTGTGGAATATATTGTTAGGAATTTGATGCCTTTAATGAAATTATTGTGTGTCCAAAGACATAACTTGAACTCTATTTAGAGCACCCACGGATTGATAGGAATTCGAAATTGGATGTAATGTCATATTAGAAGGCTAATTAGTACAGGTATCCAAAGGTTACTGTAATGACTACACATGTATTTGGAATACCTATTTCTAGTGTTACTTCAAAAAGTGCTTTTTGTGTTAAGAGTAAAGTGCTAGACCAATATAGATCTTCACTCAAATATGACATAGTGGAAGCTTTAATCTGCATAAGAAATTGGTTGTATGGAGATCGAGGTTTTTTTTGCATTATCGGCTCAATTTGATACGGAACTGATTATGTAATTATTGTGGAATAATTTAGCAAACTTTTGTGTTGCTATTTTATTCACTTTTTTTCTTATGTAAAGCATTTTGGTACAAATTTGGAGAACTTAACAACAAATATTATGGAAGTCGGAAGAGATGACTTACAAATCAAATACAAATTTAGCTCCTTGTCAAATCAATAGTTTTTCAATTGTTGAATAATTTTATTTAACGATTTTGTTATGTATTGCCTTTGAAATTACTTAGCGATTTTGCTCAACAACATTCTTGATACTAGTTTGTCATGTACCTATTTGGTTTTGTTACAATACTAGAATATACTTATGTGTCTTTGGTTAGTTATGTGTTGTAATGGTTTTGTTCAATAACTTCATTTCATTATGCTTTGTTATGGGACTTTGGAACAGGGTTCGCATGGCTTGATGGAAATTAGGTGCTTAGGAATGTGAATATATTGGTGTTGCCTTGTAAATTTGTAAATTTAATTATAATTATACTTTTTTATTTCATGTTTTGTTGTATCAACTTGCATAAAAAACGAGTCATATTAATGTTGAGAAATGATAGATTTTAGTTTGCGGGTTATTTATGTTGTGTCAACTTGCAAAATTTGGAGGTTGTGTTCGTGTATAAGATTTTGATATGAATAAAAATATTACTCATATTCATGTTGAGTGTATTCGTGTCGGGTAGTCCCCTAAGTGCCTCCAAAAAAAAGTAATTTCATAGTTTTTTTTTTATTTTCATTTAAAATAAAATAAGTTCATTTAATATTACTAAAACAAAATCAACAATTACCAATGATAAGTTTTCATTATATACAGTAAAAAAATCTCATGTTATTCGAAATTATTAATCATACAATTATCGTTCCGGAATTAATTATAAGCACCATTTTAATACTCATTTTTTTAATATAAGTTTAATAAATGATTAAACACTTATTTTTTATTAATAACATCAACAAGTAGTATACATTATATGTTACATTTCTTCAAACATAGATGAAAGAAATACAAATGAAAATGAAGCGAAAGTATAAAGTATATAATAAATCATACTGTAAATAAAAAATATTAAAAATCATAATATATTAGTGTAGGCTGTATGCGAGAAAGAAAGAGAGAATTGGGAGAAATGGGTAAGCCACCTGTAAAGAGAAAGTTAGATGAGGAGGGCACAGAGGAAAACGAGAGAAGAGAAGAGGGAGAATATCTTTAGCACTGCTGTAATATCCAACCAAATTAACCTGTTTTAAACATTCTATGTGTTCTGGATACTACTTACATTAGACCTATCAGATGGGTCCAATCTATTAAAGCCCACATCTAGAATCTTCTAGAGGGCACCCAGGGCAAGCCAAAGAGGCTCACCACTGGGACATTCCTCTTCCCTGCATTGCTGCTCCTGTACACTGACAGTAGGCAGCATACCTTGTCTCAGGACAAGACATGACTTGATGGGACAGCTCATGGGACTGACCAACGATCTCCCCCATGCTAGAGAGGACTCTCCTCTCTAAATATCCCTCTCACATATGGAGAGGAGATCTTCTTCCCCACTCTTTACTATGTTGTTACTCTACTCACTTGGTAGAGCCATCCTTACCATACACACCCCCTTTTTGCATCATGGGAAGCTTCACTAGTGCTTGATCTCTACCATTGCCACTATGGACACCCCCCTATATCAACATACTTCACCCTCCATAGTACACATCTTATGTACACCTACAGTACACTATGTAAATTAAACTAGTTTGTCCTAAAATACATTAATTTTCATGGAGAGTGAGGCCGAGGTACAAAGCTTGTATTGTTATCAAATTATGGAAAAGCAGTTTCTTCAAAATGATTGCTGCACTGCTGAAAGTAAAGATGAAAAAGATGCATTATGCTCCTTACAGAATGGGCAAAGTGAACAAGATGAAGGATCTTGTTCGGAACATTTGAAGTGTATTTCTAAATCAAAGAGGCTTTCAAATCGGGTTCTTGATAATCCCAAACCATGCAAGTCTAGAAAACCAATTGGTGATAACTCATTATTGTCTTGCAAGTAAGATCTCGTTTTGTGGCATTGAGGACCATCTATCAGATGGCTTTAAAGATGCAGGACGTGATCGACCATCATGCCTCTTGAGAGTTATGAGCGAAATCAGTGTCTCGCTTCTCGTGAAGTCATCCTGTTAGACAGGTTTATTGTTATTATTATTATCAGTTAAGACCGGTGTTTTAAAATTCGGACCGGTCATCGAACCGGTCGAGGGACTGGGTTACTGGGTCATTGGTTCGACCGGGTTCAATCGAATTTACTGTTCACATATTAAAAATATAAAAATATTACTTATATTAATAAAAATTTACATAAGAAAACTATCAATGAGCTTCAAAAAATAATTTGATTTTCAATGATAGCAAATATTATATACTTCTAAGCTTCTAGCTCTAGACCATATCATAATATTGGATTAAAACTGCAATATAAGTTTTTTTTGGTAAGCAAACTGCAATATAAGTTAAATGCACCTTTTGTGCTTGACATGATACGGATAAATTAAATCATGATAACAAATAGTATGCATGAAATATACACTAAGAAAAAAGTGTCCATCGTTGAGATGAGATCATGAGACCATCAGTGTTTATCACCACTTAACTTCATGAGTTCATTATAAGATGCAACTAAATTACATAAACGAAATGCACTAATCTAAAATACCTTATTATTTTCACCTTACTTTTAATCATATTCATCATAAAATATAAATATGATTTAATTCAAGAGTTCTTATAAACCAAAAAAAAAAAAAATTACCAAAAAAAAAGGAATAACCGGTCTAACCCGGGTCACCGGGTCGTCGGATTTCGGCCGGGTCAACCGATCCACTCCGGGTTGACTGCAGAAGCGGTTCAACTACCCACCCAGACCGGGGAACCCACTGGGTCACCGAGTCCCGGGTCGACCCGGTCGGTCCGAGTCGGGTTTTAAAACACTGGTAATGGCAGTATATGTTAGTGTTTTTTTTTTTGGTTCATTATTTAAAAAATTGATTGTATTCCCTTTGTTCTTTTTTCAGAAAAAGCGATGAAGAGTTGGATGCTGTTATGCTCTCCACTCAGGCATTGGTTTATAATTTGAAGCAGTTAAGGGAAAACCAGGCTGCAATTGATAACTTGCAGATAGCATCATTGCTTGCACTCTTTGTATCGGATCATTTTGGTGGCAGTGATAGAGGTGCTATTGTAGAAAGGACACGGAAATTTGTATCTGGTTCAAACTATAATAAGCCTTTTGTCTGTACATGCTCAGCTGGAAACAGCACCAGTATAACTGCTTCAATGGAAGCACTTATAACTGGTTCAGTGGAGTTTCTTGGTTCATGAAAAATATGATTCACAGCTGATTCTTTAAAAACTTCCAACATATATTGAGGAAGCAAGCATACATCTCTCCTGATTAACGAGAGAAGAGAAGAGGGAGAATATCTTTAGCACTGCTGTAATATCCAACCAAATTAACCTGTTTTAAACATTCTATGTGTTCTGGATACTACTTACATTAGACCTATCAGATGGGTCCAATCTATTAAAGCCCACATCTAGAATCTTCTAGAGGGCACCCAGGGCAAGCCAAAGAGGCTCACCACTGGGACATTCCTCTTCCCTGCATTGCTGCTCCTGTACACTGACAGTAGGCAGCATACCTTGTCTCAGGACAAGACATGACTTGATGGGACAGCTCATGGGACTGACCAACGATCTCCCCCATGCTAGAGAGGACTCTCCTCTCTAAATATCCCTCTCACATATGGAGAGGAGATCTTCTTCCCCACTCTTTACTATGTTGTTACTCTACTCACTTGGTAGAGCCATCCTTACCATACACACCCCCTTTTTGCATCATGGGAAGCTTCACTAGTGCTTGATCTCTACCATTGCCACTATGGACACCCCCCTATATCAACATACTTCACCCTCCATAGTACACATCTTATGTACACCTACAGTACACTATGTAAATTAAACTAGTTTGTCCTAAAATACATTAATTTTCATGTAGAGTGAGGCCGAGGTACAAAGCTTGTATTGTTATCAAATTATGGAAAAGCAGTTTCTTCAAAATGATTGCTGCACTGCTGAAAGTAAAGATGAAAAAGATGCATTATGCTCCTTACAGAATGGGCAAAGTGAACAAGATGAAGGATCTTGTTCGGAACATTTGAAGTGTATTTCTAAATCAAAGAGGCTTTCAAATCGGGTTCTTGATAATCCCAAACCATGCAAGTCTAGAAAACCAATTGGTGATAACTCATTATTGTCTTGCAAGTAAGATCTCGTTTTGTGGCATTGAGGACCATCTATCAGATGGCTTTAAAGATGCAGGACGTGATCGACCATCATGCCTCTTGAGAGTTATGAGCGAAATCAGTGTCTCGCTTCTCGTGAAGTCATCCCGTTAGACAGGTTTATTGTTATTATTATTATCAGTTAAGACCGGTGTTTTAAAATTCGGACCGGTCATCGAACCGGTCGAGGGACTGGGTTACTGGGTCATTGGTTCGACCGGGTTCAATCGAATTTACTGTTCACATATTAAAAATATAAAAATATTACTTATATTAATAAAAATTTACATAAGAAAACTATCAATGAGCTTCAAAAAATAATTTGATTTTCAATGATAGCAAATATTATATACTTCTAAGCTTCTAGCTCTAGACCATATCATAATATTGGATTAAAACTGCAATATAAGTTTTTTTTGGTAAGCAAACTGCAATATAAGTTAAATGCACCTTTTGTGCTTGACATGATACGGATAAATTAAATCATGATAACAAATAGTATGCATGAAATATACACTAAGAAAAAAGTGTCCATCGTTGAGATGAGATCATGAGACCATCAGTGTTTATCACCACTTAACTTCATGAGTTCATTATAAGATGCAACTAAATTACATAAACGAAATGCACTAATCTAAAATACCTTATTATTTTCACCTTACTTTTAATCATATTCATCATAAAATATAAATATGATTTAATTCAAGAGTTCTTATAAACCAAAAAAAAAAAAAATTACCAAAAAAAAAGGAATAACCGGTCTAACCCGGGTCACCGGGTCGTCGGATTTCGGCCGGGTCAACCGATCCACTCCGGGTTGACTGCAGAAGCGGTTCAACTACCCACCCAGACCGGGGAACCCACTGGGTCACCGAGTCCCGGGTCGACCCGGTCGGTCCGAGTCGGGTTTTAAAACACTGGTAATGGCAGTATATGTTAGTGTTTTTTTTTTTTGGTTCATTATTTAAAAAATTGATTGTATTCCCTTTGTTCTTTTTTCAGAAAAAGCGATGAAGAGTTGGATGCTGTTATGCTCTCCACTCAGGCATTGGTTTATAATTTGAAGCAGTTAAGGGAAAACCAGGCTGCAATTGATAACTTGCAGATAGCATCATTGCTTGCACTCTTTGTATCGGATCATTTTGGTGGCAGTGATAGAGGTGCTATTGTAGAAAGGACACGGAAATTTGTATCTGGTTCAAACTATAATAAGCCTTTTGTCTGTACATGCTCAGCTGGAAACAGCACCAGTATAACTGCTTCAATGGAAGCACTTATAACTGGTTCAGTGGAGTTTCTTGGTTCATGAAAAATATGATTCACAGCTGATTCTTTAAAAACTTCCAACATATATTGAGGAAGCAAGCATACATCTCTCCTATTCATTTGAATAAAAAAAAAGTCCCACATCTTGCTTGGTAGTACCAAAATCGAGCAAAAAGAATGTTCTATACTATCAAGTATAAACCAGCATATAATTCTGTGGCATCAACAAATTAATCAGATCCTGTTATGTGCTATTTTTCAGGTTGAGAATAGAATTAGGGGGAAAGAGAGGAAATTGAGATAAGAGAGAGAAAGATAAGAGAGGGAAAGATATCTGAATTTTTCATATCCATTTTCTATTCATCCTTCCATACTTATAACAAACTAACAAAAAGCAATCACACCATCCATGCTTAACAAACCAACAAAAAGTAATAGTAATAACAGAAAGGTAATAACAAACTTTGGTACAATGACCATAATATCCCTATAACCATAACAACATTTTGGGTTCCCTCTTTCTTTTTAACCCATCACATAATCTCTCAAATAAGTGGGCTGGGTCTTCTTCCTTTTATCCATCACTGTGCTGCGTGTTGGGCTCCGCTGGCCCATTACATTGCCTGCCCCTAAGACAAGCGACTTGTCCTCAAGTCGCGGGCTGGGCTTCTCGAAGGATAACGGCCCAATTTCCTTGGGCTCCATCTGCGCAGCTCGCATGGGAGAACGGCTGGGCTTCACGAAGGAAAACGGCCCAATATCCTTGGGCTCCATCTGCGCAGCCAGCATGGGAGAACGTGATGAGTGGTTGGTGAGTGGATCCGGAATCAACGGTGTAGATGACACCGACAAGGAAGGCAGCATCTCGACCGCTCCTTTGGTTCCCGTAGTGGCAGCCAGCTGTAAGTCACTGGGGATAATCAACGGCTGCGATGTTGCCGACACGCGAGGGACAATCTCAGCCCTTGAACGTGGAGATGCCAGCTGTAAGTCACCGAAGCAAAGCAACGGCTGCGATGTTGCCGACACTGTAGGGACAATCTCAGCCCTTGAACGTGGAGATGCCAGCGTTAAACTCGAAGGGGTTTCACTCTCAGTTTCAGATCCTGCAGAGTGCTTCACTTCCCTTCCAGAGTCTCCCTTCTCCGTTCCAGCCCTCCCAACTTCGGAATCTTCTAGCATACCCTCCACACTCACATAAATCTCTTTGTCCTGTATGGTTACTGGCTTCACTTTCCCTTCAGACTTTTCTTTCTCATCTCTAGGCCTCCCAACTGCGGAATCCTCCAGTATACCCTCCATACCCACAGAACCCGCTGTGTCCCGTTTGGTTACTGACGGTCCACTTTCACGGTTAGTTTGGGACAAAACCAAAGCTCTATCCTCCCAGGTAGAGTCCCCGGGTGGAAGTCCTTGCCACTGGACCAGGACTTGAGGAACGAGCTCGCCTCGTCTCCATACTTGACGCGAACCAACTATGGCACACGGTGTATGGAGCAGTGGTTTGTCGGTGTCTGCAAACGGGAGTGGATGGACCTCATACCCCTGGTTCGAACGAAAAGGTCGAAGGACTGAGACATGGAAGACGGGGTGAACCTTCGCTGTGACTGGAAGCTTCAGGCGATAAGCCACGGTTCCGATCCTCTCTTCGACTTGGAAGGGCCCATAGAAACGCAGTGCCAGCTTCTGAGATGAACGGCGAGCCACTGAAAGCTGGCGATAAGGTTGCAGACGAACCAGAACGAACTCACCCACGGTAAAGGACCAATCTTTCCTTTTTTTTTGTCAGCCTGTGCCTTCATAACCTGTTGAGCTTTAAATAATTTTTCTTTTAATGTACTGATAATGAACATGCGATCGCTGAGTGTGGAATCGACGGCTTCATTGGAGGAGGACCCCAAGCAATAAGCCAGCAAGTTAGGCGGGTTGCAGCCGAACATGACCTGGAAAGGGGTGGTGCCCGCGGATGCATGGAACGAGGTGTTGTAGTGATATTCCGCTAAGCTCAAGAACTTGGACCAGTTTGTCGTATGTGCATGCGAAAAAGCGCGAAGGTAATTTTCTAAGCATCGATTAACCCTCTCTGTTTGTCCATCTGACTGTGGATGGTAGCTAGAACTGAAATGAAGTTTGGTTCCCTGCAGTTTAAAAAGAGAACGCCAAAAATCACTCAAAAAAATCGGATCGCGATCAGACACGATAGATTCTGGCATCCCATGGAGTTTGCCGACGAAATCCCAAAAGAGTTGGGCAACCAGAGTAGCTGAATAAGAGGCAGGTAGAGCCACAAAGTGAGCAGCCTTCGAAAACCTATCAACCACCACCAGGATCGCTGTATGACCCCCAGATCTTGGTAAGTGTGTAATAAAGTCCATGCTTAAGTGTGCCCAAATAGATTCTGGAACCTGTAATGGTTGTAACAACCCAAGATGAGGGTGATTAGATGATTTCAATTTCTGACATATTTCGCAATTTTTAATATACTCTTTGACATCCTTGCGTATTCCTTTCCAGGTGAAATTCCGTTGGATGCGATGTAGGCATGCTTGGACCCCAGAGTGTCCCCCCTGAACGGAAGTGTGATAATCATAGAGGATGTGGCTCAACAACTTTGACTCAGCTGGGATGAAAATGCGACCCCGATGGAAGAGGATCCCATTACGCAGACGCCAGTCAGCCATACAGTTAGGGTTACTCTGTAATTGCTGTAAAACTTGTGTAGAGTAGGCATCTGATTTGTATTCAGATTGTAATTGACTGGTATAACTAAGAACTGGGCCCGAGATGGCCATGAGGTAGGGTGACTGGTCCGCGGTCCCCCCTAAATGCAGTCGAGAGAGACTGTCGGCCACTGTGTTGGTCTTACCGGACTTATACTCTATGGTATAAGTGAACCCCAACAATTTAGACAAAAATTATTGCTGTTCTGGGGTTTGAATGACCTGTTGCATCAGGCTGTGCAAACTTTTATGATCTGTTCGTATAGTAAATGGTGACCCTAACAGATACTGGCGCCATTTACTAACAACAGAGGTAATAGCAAACATCTCACGTACGTAAACCGATTGACGTTGCATAGCAGGAGATAGCTTACGGCTAAAAAACGCAATGGGTTTCTCCTTTTGCAAAAGAACCGCACCAATACCCACTCTCGAAGCATCCGTTTCCACAACAAACGGTTTATTGAAATTGGGTAAAGCTAAAATAGGAGCTGAAACCAGTAGGGATTTCAATGCTTCAAAAGCTTGTCGTGCTTGCTCAGACCAGTGGAACCCAGACTTAGATAATAAATCAGTAAGTGGGGCTGCCACTGTAGCATACTTGTGAATAAATTTTCTGTAATAACCAGAAAGGCCGAGAAAAGCGCGTACCTGGGTAACAGATATTGGACATGGCCAATTCAAAACAGCCGTAATTTTATCAGGATCAGGAGATACACCGTGTCCAGATATAATATGACCCAAATAAGGAATTTGCAATTGAGCAAAAGCACACTTCTCTTTCTTTGCGAACAATGAATGAGAGCGCATCATGTCAAACACAGCCTTGAGATGAGCTACATGGAGCTCTGGTGTGGTACTGTATATAAGTATATCATCAAAGAAAATAACCACAAATCTCCTTAAAAAATCAGCAAAAATAGTGTTCATAGTAGATTGAAATGTGGAAGGGGCATTGGAAAGACCGAAAGGCATCACCACAAACTCAAAATGCCCATGATGCGTTCGAAACGCGGTCTTGTGAATATCGGCAGGGTTCATCTTGACCTGATGATACCCTGACCTTAAATCCAATTTAGAAAAAATAGTAGCCCCATGAAGTTCATCGAGTAACTCATCAATAGTTGGAATAGGGAATTTATCTTGGACAGTAATAGCATTTAGGGCTCGATAATCCACACAAAACCTCCAAGTACCATCTTTTTTTTTTGACCAAAAGAACAGGGGAACTAAAGGCTTAATGGCTAGGTTGAATGATTCCCTGTTGTAACATATCATTCACCAATTTCTCAATCTCATTTTTTTGGTAATGGGGGTAACGATAGGGCCGAACCTGAACTGGTTTCGAATTGGGCTGCAAATGAATGTGATGGTTATATGCCCTATCCGGTGGTAATGAGGATGGTTCTGCAAATAAGTCATTAAAACTGTGCAACAAGTCCCTTAACTCCGGACTAGCTACAGCGGATGACTGTGTATCTGGAATGGGAAGGGTGGTATTGGTAAAACACATAAGGTAAGAGGAAACTGAATCCGTTGAAACCAACTTGTGTAATTGGGCAGGGGTTACTTGGCTGGAAGCAATGGCACCCACCCCGTGTAATTGCACCTGTGAACCCCGGTGGACGAAAGACATGGTGAGAGCCGCATAATCAGTGACAATAGGGCCCAAAGTAGACAACCATTGGACCCCCAAAACCAAGTCAGCTCCCTTTAATTCAATGACAAACAAATCCACAGTAAACAACGTAGATTGTATAGTCACGGCAACATTGTGGCACATAGCCGAACAAATGAGTGCATCCCCATTGCCCACCTGGACTTTAAACGGCTGAATAACATGCAATGTTAAATGCAAGTGTGAAGCCATACGTAAGGTGACAAAATTATGGGTACTGCCTCCATCAATCAAAATTTGGACAGGCTGACCATTAATTGTACCTTGCATTCGGAATGAACTGGCAGAACGATGTCCAAATAATGCATTGAAACTAATTTCGTGAGTAATGTCCGGACTAGCAATGTCCACCGGCTCCTCAACCACCGGCTCTGGAAACTGATCAAGATGGTTATCAGGAGGTTCCTCTTCGGTACCTTCCAAGTATAACAGGGTTGCACGCCCTTTACACTTGTGACCAGGCACGAATCGTTCATCACAATTGAAACAGAGATTCTTCTCTCTACGTGCCTGCATTTCAGCCGGGGTTAGGCTACGAATCGGGATAGAAGGTAAGGCTAAAGGGTTCTTTGGAATAGTGGAGCTGGGAACTACAGACAGCGGTTGTGCTGCTATAGGTGGCAACTGGTGCGAACGGTTTGGCCAAGGTTTGGTGAGTTTGGTATCTGCAAATTGTTCTTCATAAACTTTGGCAAAAGCAAAAGCAGCGGTAACATCGATGGGCCGATGCACCAAAATTGCCCTGCGAATGTGGGGTTTCAAGCCAGAGATGAAAAGGCTCTTACGAGCTATAGGAGTAAGGTCAGGGACTCGTCTAGTGAGTAACTCAAACGCGGATTGGAATTCAAGGACAGATCCAGTTTGCTGTAGTTTAGCCAAGGAACCAAGGGGATCCTCAAATTCAGAAGGGCCAAAGCGTTGTTGTAACGCTGTGACAAAACAACGCCAATCAGGAAATTGGCCATTGCTGAACAGTGCTTCGAACCAACAAGAAGCAGGCAGATCCAAGTTAAACGAAACTAGATCTAGACGATCATGATCAGCAACATGATGAAAACGAAAGTATCGATCCACAGCAAATAGCCAAGGGCCTGGGTCGCCTGATCCAAAACGTGAAAAATCGATTTTCATGGAACGTGGGGGTGGTTGGTTGCGGCTAGGAGACGCACCCAGAACGCCTACTTGAGCAGTGGTGCTCAAAGTGGTGATCTGATGTTGTAGTGTCTGTAGCAACGCAAAAACTTCTTGGATCTGGTGATTCATAGTTTCGAATCGCTGATTCTAGTCATCAAAACGAAGATTCTGGGAATTTTCAAATGTCTCCAAACGAAGGTCAATCGTACGTTCCATAGTTGCGAATTGTTGATCATGGTTGTGGATCTGGTTAGCAAGGTCACGGAATCTTGTATTTTCAGCCATAATGCGAAACAACAATGAAAGCACCAATGTTATGTGCTATTTTTCAGGTTGAGGATAGAATTAGGGGGAAAGAGAGGAAATTGAGATAAGAGAGAGAAAGATATCTGAATTTTTCATATCCATTTTCTATTCATCCTTCCATACTTATAACAAACTAACAAAAAGCAATCACACCATCCATGCTTAACAAACCAACAAAAAGTAATAGCAATAACAGTAAGGTAATAACAAACTTTGGTACAATGACCATAATATCCCTATAACCATAACAACATTTTGGGCTCCCTCTTTCTTTTTAACCCATCACATAATCTCTCAAATAAGTGGGCTGGGTCTTCTTCCTTTTATCCATCACTGTGCTGCGTGTTGGGCTCATTGGGCTCCGCTGGCCCATTACAGATCCACTTGCAGAATGTTTGAACAACCTGTAAGTTTCAACATTAGAGCCGCATGGATCTAACCCCTTGAAAATGACAGAAGATATAACTCACTGAAGACACTAAATCTAGTAAGAAAAATTATTCTTAGATAAGCCTTAACACTGAAGAAAGCAGCATTTCATGGATTTCTTCAGCTGAAGGACGTTCGTTTGGATTTTCTTCCACACACCTATGAAACAAATCAACAAGGAATTTCAACATGTCTACCTCGGCATCTGATTTTCCCAGCTCTTCACCAGATTGAATCATTGTGGGTTCATTCATTGAACTCAATACTTCCAGTTCAACAGTTAATTGTGGTCGTTTACTCATCTGTATAAATCATAGTAGAAAAATTTATTAAAACATGAAGATTGGTGTTCTACATGAACCAAATAGTTCAAGCACTGCCTGTGGAGTTTGAAAAGTGCAGTCTATTTGTAAGAACAAAAAGACGTCCATACCAGTGAAGACTATCATGGACGTTGTAATCAGGTACTCCAGAATATGGAATTTGCAGAGTCAACATCTCCAGAAGTAAGCATACAAACGACCAAATATCAGCTTCCTGTCACAAGATAAAGAAAGATAAATCACAACCCAAGACATCAATACTTGGTCACAGAGCAAAATGAATTATTTTCCCTATATACCTATATTCTTAATTATAGTCATGAAGGAATGAACCAAATTACTCTTTGTGTAGATATGACCTTATAAATTCAATGCATTGACAACATATGACTTGAAAAAGGTATTTGAAATATTATTGAATTGTACTTAATTTGTACAAAGAGTTCTCTATATATAGAGAATAATAACCATAATCCTTAACATGAAAATTGACCTAATGGGCTTGGCCCAATACAACAAATAAACCTAATATTTACAATACTCCCCCTCAAGCTGAGGAATAGATATTTATCATTCTCAGCTTGCTAGTAAGTTCTTGAAATCTTTCTGAAGGAAGTCCCTTTATCAATAGATCAGCTAATTGACGCCCAGTGGGAATGTATGGAGTGGTAATTAGCCCACTATCAAGTTTCTCTTTGATGAAATGACGGTCGACCTCAATATGTTTAGTCCGATCATGTTGAACTGGATTGTGAGCTATACAAATAGCGGACTTATTATCACATAGCAGTTTCATAAGTCCCTCACATTTTATTTTGAGATCATCAAGTACAATTTCGAGCCACAGTAACTCACAAATGCCTTGGGCCATAGCTCGAAATTCAGCTTCTACACTTGATCTGGCAACCACATCTTGTTTCTTACTTCTCCATGTCACCAAGTTACCGCAAAGAAACATGCAATAACCAGTGGTAGAACGACGGTCAGTCACGGATCCAGGATAATCAGCATCTGTGTAGACTTCTAAAGATAGATTGTCATCCCGTCGGAACAACAATCCTTTACCAGGAGTAGCTTTAAGATACTGAAGAATTCTCTCTACTGCCTGCATGTGTTTCTCCTTTGGATCGTGCATAAACTGACTGACAACACTAACGGCATGAGCTAGTTCTGGTCTAGTACGAGCCAGATAGATCAATTTTCCAACTAGCCGTTGATATTGTCCTTTATCAACTAGAGGACTCTCCTCTTCATAGCCTATCTTGTGATTCTGCTCAATAGGAGTATTAGAGGGTTTACACCCAAGCTTTTCTGCTTCTTTGAGAAGATCAAGAACATATTTCCTCTGACTTATGAAAATTCCTTTCTTTGAATGAGCTACTTCTATCCCTAGGAAATATCTCAGTTTCCCAAGGTCTTTGATTTCAAACTCAGAGGCAAGCCGTGTTTGCAGAATATGTTTCTCCACAGAATCATCACCTGTGATAATAATATCATCAACATATACAAGGAGCACAGTAAGCTTCCCATTATGGGAGTGTTTGAAGAAAAAAGTGTGATCTCCTTGACTCTGTCTGTATCCTAAGGTCATCATAACCTTAGTAAACCTTCCAAACCAGGCACGAGGTGACTGCTTCAATCCATACAAGACCTTTTTTAATCTACAAACTTTATTTTCTCCCTTCACAGAATCAAAACCAGGCGGGATTTCCATGTAGACTTCTTCTTCTAACTCACCATTGAGGAAAGCATTTTTCACATCAAATTGATTTATATCCCAATTGTAATGGGCAGCAAGGGATAACAAAACTCTCACCATATTCATCTTTGCAACTGGAGCAAAGGTTTCTTCATAATCAATGCCATAGGTTTAAGTGTAACCTTTGGCCACTAATCGAGCCTTGTATCTCTCAAGAGTTCCGTCAGAATTATATTTCAGGGCATAAACTCATATGCACCCTACTGCTTTCTTTCCGTTAGGTCTATCAATCACCTCCCATGCTTTATTCTTCTCCAACGCATTCATCTCCTCTTGCATGGCTTAAGCCCAATTCCCATCTTTCAAGGCTTCATGTACTGATTTTGGGATTGCAATAGAATCTAGTGCTGAAATAAAACTTTTGTGTTGCACAGAAAGATTAGCAGAGGAAACAAAGTGGGAGATAGGGTATTGAGTACAAGAGGGACAGGAGGAACAAGTTTTCTTGTGACAATATATTTTTCCTTTTCTAAGAGCAATAGGTAAATCATCAGAATCAACATTAATGGGTAACTCATCAGAAGTATTAACATCATGATCATAAATATGAGATTCAGGACTTACCAGTGGTTCAGACGATTGAGGTTGCTGCTGATGCAATGTGGGTTGTTTCCTTCTTTTTTATACCAAATCAGGTGTCATAATCTTCCATATCTCTGGTGTATTTGATGTATCAGTCATAGGAGGATCACTCACAGGAGAATCACTCACAGGAGGATCAGAAACAGGAATAAGAGGAGAAGACAATGACATAAGCAAAGGAGTAGACCCTGAAGATTCAAACTCAAAGAAGGGAGGTGATGAGTTTTCTGGTACTGGTGAAGTATTCTCCCCCTGAAGATGAGGACTTTGGAAAAAGGACTCGGATTCCTGAAATGTAACATCCATGGAAACAAAATATTTCCTACTACCAGGGTGATAACACTTGTAGCCCTTCTTATCAGGAACATAACCAAGAAAAACACATTTAATAGCCCTAGGGTCCAACTTACTGTGATGATGTTTATGAACATGAACAAAAGCAACACACCCAAACACTCATGGAGGAAGAATCATAGTTGGAATATAAGGGAAAAAAGAAGTCATAGAGTGAATAGGACTTACACGGTCAAGTACCCGAGTGGGTAAACGGTTGATCAAAAATGCTGCAGTAAGAATAGCATCTCCCAATAGTATTTAGGTACATGTGTCTGAAACATTAATGCACGAGCCACTTCAAGAAGATGACGATTTTTTCTTTCAGTAACCCCATTCTGTTGGGGGGTGTCAACACAAGTAAGTTCATGAATCATACCGTTATTTCGTATAAATTGGGAAAAACTGTGATTAACATATTCAGTACCATTATCTGTTCTTAGTCTCTTGATTTTTTTACCAAATTGGGTCTCAACCATTTTATAAAATTGAAAGAAAAGTTGTGGTACCTCAGAGTTTTCATGCATTAAGTAAACCCAAGTTATACGAGTGCAATCATCAATAAAAGAAACAAACCACTTATTTCCAGAAGCATGGGGGACTTTAGAAGGATCCCAAACATCAGAATGAATAAGATCAAAAGGTTCAACACTCTTAGTATTACTTGAAGTGAAAGACACACGATGATGCTTAGCAAACTCACAAACATCACAATGAAAAGACTCAACAAGCTTAGACAAGAATAATGACGGGAATAAAGACTTGAGTAAACCAAATGGAGGATGTCCCAAGTGCTTATGATGAAGCCAAATCAAAGAATCAACAGTTGATTGACCATGAGACATCAAGATGTGATCGGTTACTTTATTTGTGGGAGGTTGAGACACCAGATAGTACAGCCCATATTGCTCTTTAGCACTACCAATCGTCTTCCCCGTGGCAAGATCCTGAAAAACACAATGGGTAGGGAAGAATGTTACAGTACAATTCAAATCTTTTGTGATTTTATGAATAGAAAGAAGATTCGTGGAGAGTTTAGGAACATGAAGAACATCTTTAAGATGTAAGGACTGATGTAGGTTTATGTCACCAGAACCCGCAACTGATGTATGTGAGCCATCAGCTACGGCTATTGTATGAGTTCCAATGGTAGGATGATAAGAAGTGAAGGAGTCAGCACAACAAGCTATATGATCAGTAGCACAAGAATCAACAACCCAAGAATGTTTAAAATCATTACATGAAGAAAAGAAAGAATAAGTTTTGGAGCTCATACCAGTCATAATCAAAGCACTAGTATCAGATGGCTTACTCAGAGAATCAAGAATGGTTCGGAGCTGTTCCAACTCATCTGGACGAAATGCAGGTTGGGTCTTATTAGGTGCAGGAGTTATTTCAGAAGAAGTAAAATGCGCTTGACCACGCATCCTTGCCATCTTTTCTAAGACAGTTTGCTAGTTTGCTTTCCATGGAGGCGAAAGCATAGATCCTTAATATGATCTGTTCTTTTACAATAAGAACACCATCAATCATCTCTCTTAGGTCTAGAAGATGCACCATCAGAAAACTTTGTAAAAGAGCTCCTTTTTGAAGAGGCCATACTGCACAAAACTAATTAAAGAACAAGCTCCAATAAGCAAAAACAAAATTCGGAAAAAATACCAAACGACGTCCGATCAGAGAAAAGAGCACAGATCCAGAACGTGCTTGGAGAGTCGATTAGGACTGCGGTGGTCCGATGCCAAGAATCGAGGCCACGTCGCGGTGAAGCTGTCGGCGCGTGGGTGTCACTCGCGGAGAAGAAGGTGGCGCGTGTGGGCGCGTGCGGAGGTTTCCAGGGATGAGCTTTCGACGGCGAGGTTGTCCAGGGAGCGCGATCCTATCTGGGCTTGATCGGAGTTGAAAGGTCGCCGGAAAAGGTCCAAAACTGCGATGAACAGTGTTCTGTTGTTTGTGGAACGTGATGAACAGGAACGTGATGAACCGGATCTGTTTGCTACTGTGTAAAGAGGAAAAAGAACAAGGGAACGGTGATCTTCTAGGTCCAAGAGGTCCACGGAAAAAATTTTCCGGTGGTGGCTGATGGCAGCGAGAGATAAAAAAAAGGTTTTGTAGGCAGCGGAAGCAGAACCCTCAGGATCGAGAGCTTTGATACCAACTTGAAAAAGGTATTTGAAATATTATTGAATTGTATTTAATCTGTACAAAGAGTTATCTATATATAAAGAATAGTCTAAGCTCCAAAAACCTCTCTTCCACCAAAGCCAAGTACATTGTAACATGTAAAAATGTTTTGAATGAAAAAACATTCTGCTCAAGTTGGGTCACCAACAAGAAAAGTGTGTGTTAAAATGTGCAATCGAAGGGTTAGGAGAGGAAATGAAAGTAAGCCTCTAAGTTTTATACCAGAGAAAAATATCATTTGCAATTTTATTTTCTATAGTCGACGTTTTTTCTCTAACACATACACACTTCATCTTTCATTTACGGAAATTTTTCCTAAATACTAACTCAATGTGCAGAAATGCTACGAAAATATGGTATAATAAGTTCATTCATATATTATAAATGCAACGGAAGAATAAGTAAGAAGTTGTCTTAACAAAAATAATTACAGAATAGCATAGACATTTTATTTAGTGGCAACTTGGAAATCCAAATCCTCCTCCAGATGTTTAACATTTGCTTGTAATTTGATAGAATCATGGTGTTTCTTCGTTAGTTCTCTTTTACACTGGTCTCACTGAAAAAATCTAGTAAGACTAAAAAAACCTTTTTTCTTTCTTTTTTTTGGATAAAATAAATAAATAAAAAATGATATTTCTACTAGTTCAAAAAAATTAAAAAAACCTTCTTTCTTTATACTAGTTAAAATGTCTAGTCTTAATTTCACACCATATTTTTACTTTTCTTTCAAATCAAAATATTAAACATAATATTTGATTGACGCATCAAATCGTATTTTTTAAAGATGTCTTACCCTACGAAGCACCGACACTTCAAAAACCCTGGCGTGTCGTGTCCGACACTTCCCGACACTCTCGGACACTCCGACACTCCCCGACACTCCAACACGCATTATAGAAATTCAAAAAAAGGTTCAAAGGTTGCGTTGCGTTGAGTTTTTAGTTCTAACTATTAGATTTGTTAGATTACGATTACTATTTTATTAAATTTAATATAAATATTTGGGATATCTTATGTTTCTTTGCAAAATTTATGAATAATATAAGTTTACATTCATTTTTTTTGTTAAATTGTTGAATATTAAATACAATATACACTATATAAATTAAAAATATTATTTAATATCAAAACGTGTCCTAACGTGTCGAAATCTAACATTTTTTAGAATTAACGTGTCGGAGTGTCGTGTCGTATCGTGTCACGTGTCCATCGGTGCTACATAGGTCTTACCGTTTAAATTAAAATAAAATCATCTAAATATTTGTGAGCACAATAAAGAAAGATTGGAAAAAGTATTTGACTCGGCCGAAGTGTTGAAATCACTAATGTATGTTTATACCATTTTGCTTGTATAATACATTAATTTCATATAAAAATAATTTAAACCAATTTAAGGTATTAGTTAATTATTTAATACTTAAAATGAAATTTATAAACATGTATTTTTTGAAGGGAAAAAACATTTAATATGGCAGATCTTAATTTTTTTAATAAATCCAGTTTTTAAAGATTAATGTCACTATATTAATTTTTAAAATAATGTTTTTTTTTGTGAGAATTTTTAAAATATTTTTATCACAAAGTAATCCCGCAAACATTAGTGTGAATCATATTAATATTTTAAAAATTAGTTTGTCAAGAAATTAATCTTTCAAAATTCCAAAACTTCATCATACTTTTTTTAGAAAGGATTAAAATAGTAACAAATTAAGTAATTATTTTATATTTTTGATATCCTAATTTAAC
The DNA here is from genome assembly GCA_032173675.1 of Gastrolobium villosum. Taxonomy (NCBI): domain Eukaryota; kingdom Viridiplantae; phylum Streptophyta; class Magnoliopsida; order Fabales; family Fabaceae; genus Gastrolobium; species Gastrolobium villosum. Next base: position 15,056 of record JAVKPL010013598.1, on the reverse strand, counting down.
GATAAATTTTTTTTAAAAAAAAAAGTAATAATATGATAGCACTTAACTTTTTATTATTATAAATTATTCGGTATCTAATTGCGAATAACATTAACTAATTCAAATTCAAATCGGATATAACAAAACTCGCACTATCAAATTTATATTATTAAGTTGGAACAAGCTGGTAGGTTGATTCACGTGGCAGAGGCAGCACCCTGACTTTTAAGACAACTAACACACACACACCCGTTTCTTCGTCTTCTTCTTATTTTTTTATATTTTTGGGACTAATTAAAATATTTATTTATTTATTTTATTACCAATTTGATGGTGCCACGTTCCCACGAAAATTGTGATGTACCATGGCACAGTCGATGTCAATCCACGTATCCAGAGAAGCTGTGATATTTATTTGAGCTGTATGCACTAATAAATTTTGGGCGGTACTATTGTATTAAAGATTTAGTGCATCTCACCAATAAAAATATTATATGTCAGCAAATTTTTTTTTTTATATCAAATTTTTCCTCCCTCCTCATGTGTAATATTTTTATTAGTGAGATACACTGAATTTAGGTGCAACAGTAGTACCAAATATTTATGGGTTATGTACGATGGATCAAAAGTGCAGTAATTTCGCAATCTTTGATGGGTCATTTCCAGTTGCCCATTTGGTGAACTCATATAACATTAAAGCTCACACCCAAACCCAATCCAATTGGGTAGTTGAACAATTCAACTCACGTCAAATACTAGCCACCAATGTCACCCAAACGGTATGAGCATTCAATATGTATTAAAAAAGAAAAAAGAAATCCATCTTAGTCAATGTTATTAATACATGGTATGTGTCAATGCTCAACGAGGGGTGTGAGCAAAGGGACATTGGTGTTGCTGAGGCAGAGACAAATATCAAGGAGGATTGGTTCAAAGGAATGGAACCAGTGAGTCCTGAGCCTCAGAAATCAACTTTAGATTCCAAACATGAATTGGCTAAATCAGAAGCAAAAGCAGAAGTGGTTCTTGATGACAGTTCAGAGACAGAGCTCACCAAAATCAGTCTCATGAGATCCTTTGTTGAAAGCCAAGATCCCTCTTCTAAGGTACAAACATCATCGTAAACTTGCCACGTTTTGTAACAACAACTTGTATCATGTCTTTGTAGTTTGTACCTCCTTTTTTTCTCTTTTTATTAAAGTGATGGCAAGTGGCAACTATGCATACCCTCTTGGATCTGTGTCACTCTGGCATATTTCCATGTCATACCCACCACATAATAGATAATTAGATTAGGAAACATGATATAGTTCATTAGATTAAGCAGAATGGAATACCAAAAATTTGACCTTTTCTTAACTCTTGTGATTAAAATGCAAAATTTATGATGCCCAAGTTGTTTGTTCACCACATCACTGATTAGGAAGCAAGTGGTTGGAATTTGAGTTGACCCTTTGTGGGCAGGATGTAGATGATTTGATGATTAGAAGATTCTTGCGCGCTCGTGATTTGGATGTAGATAAGGCTTCGGCAATGTTCCTCAAGTACTTGAAATGGAGACATTCGTTTGTTCCAAATGGTTCCATATCCCCGTCTGAGATTCCTGATGAACTTGCACATGGCAAGATGTTCGTGCAAGGACATGATAAGAAGGGTCGACCTATAACTGTTGCCTTTGCTGCAAAACATTTTCAAAACAAAGATGTCGATGCATTCAAACGTATGTGTTTCACTTGAGATTCGATGCCATTACATTTGAAGTCCTCTTATGTTATGTTTCAAGTTACATAATGACTAATGTTTTTCTTTTTGTGTGTGTGTACAGGGTATGTGGTCTTTGCTCTTGATAAACTATGTTCAAGGTAAATCCCTTTTCCTATATTAATTCATGACCACATGTGCACACACAAACGAAAATATGATGCATAACCTACCTTTAGAACTGTGAATTCAGTTACCGTTTGGTACAAAGTTTTTTTAGGATTTCCGATAAACTGAGAGTCGTAATTTTATTTACCCACGTTTGGTATGAGATTTTTAAAAAATTTCTGGGAATCTGATTTTCGTGGGATTTTATGTTGTGTGTAATTTTTTTTGAAAATATATAATAAGGAAAATTTTAATACAATGAAACATAGTATCAAGAAAATTAACTCAATATCCCCGGAAATATGTTAACCTACCGAACAATTTTTGTTAAAATTCCCGGAAAACTCATTTTCTGATCATATTCCTGGAAATCAGGATGTCACCGGGGCAAGAAAAGTTTCTTGCTATTGCTGATATTAAGGGATGGGCATACGCAAATAGTGACCTTCGTGGATACCTTAATGCTTTAGCCATTTTGCAGGTATAGGTCTTCCTTCATTCTTTAACCATTTCTTTCGTGTGTTCTTAAATAGTAGTAGTCATCTTGTGCATAAGTTTGTGTGTGCAGTTGGAAACTTGAAACATCCAAACCTCATGAGTGTTTTTTGAATGCAGGATTACTACCCAGAGAGATTGGGGAAGTTGTTTATTGTCCACGCACCTTCCTTATTTATGAAAGTATGGAAAATTGTTAACACTTTCATCGACAGCAATACCAAGAAAAAGGTGACACTTCAAATTTGTAACTTGATGCATAATGCATGTGTTTGAGATGTTGTAGGAACATATTTTGAATGTTGCACTTGTAGATATTATTCGTGGAGACCAAGAAGCTGAAATCAACCTTGTTGGAAGAGATAGATGAGAGTCAGATCCCAGAGATATACGGAGGAAAAATGCCATTAGTCCCAATCCAAGATTCCTGATTAAATAATCACATGCGAAGGAAATAAGGAAGGGCCAACACATAATAATTTATTTTTTATAAAAAAAAACTTATTTTTATGTGTTTGGTTTCCAATTTATTTTTCTTCAAATAATTTCAACTGCTGTATCAGCTGTTAAATATAGATTGGAGATCTATATTTGGTCAGATATCTTTGCAGATTCAATTAACCTTGATTATGCTTTGCTTAAATTGCAGCATCAAATTATCAATTACATGTCAGAAAGTTAGTTTTCTTTTCAAGACTAAAGCATAACATTGTCAATGACAATTCATATCTAATAATTAGGAATGTATTTTGTGCAATAGGATGTAAGCTTGCATCTAAGAGAAAGAGAATGCTGTTTGAGGAGCTGATAATTTAGAATGAAAATTACTTTACACTCACTTGGTATAATAAACGAAACTTTAACGGTAGATTACAACTTCTATACCATTATATTGGGCCACTCCTATACTATGAAAGCTCATATAGACATGTGTAACTCAATGGATTAGCATATTGTTATTGGATCTAGATGCTTTCTTCAAAGTATCTATGGATAAGATATCTTGAGTCAAGTAGATCATTGTGCATAAAAAAATAATAATCGGTTTTTGCCAAAGGGATGTGTATGCACAGTGTGATAGCATGACAATAAGAGAGCGTAACGTATTTGTAGGTTTTACTTTTTATTTATAAAGTTTACATGTCAGTGATGGATTCTGGATTTTTTTTTTGTATATATGAATTCTGGAACTTTAGTGCTTCTGATGATGCCCAAGTTTATATATTATGCTGTCATATTAGAATTGATATTTTTTATGAATATTTTTTCATAATTATATTTAATTTATATCTTGAATTGCTTCTAATAGCTTATCAATTAATGAGCCTTATATATACGTTCATAAAGTAAAATTTTCCCTATGTGAAACAACTATGAATGAAAATCTAAACATTTTCATCTTGCTCTGTTTTCACTTTTCAGCCCTCTCTCAATTTTCTGCTTCTTTTCACTTTAGAAAAATCGTCTATTTTTTATTCACTAAAAAATGTAGATGTACCGGAAGAAAATTCATACTCAATTAAATTTGCGTTCAGTACAACCATTTAATTAATAAAAAAAAAAAAAGGCACCATTTTAAATGAATAGTGACAGATCACAGAGAAGATAGGGCTTGGTACCATGGCAGAATCAGAACTGTCAATTTCAGTGTTAGTGACGAAAATTTGTATGCATTGGAAATCGAGGAATGATATCCTATCTTCCAGGATACCTTGATAATTTGTATGCATTCGAAATCGAGGAATGATATCCTAAATCCGAAATCAAAATTTATTTATCGTTTATTTTTATGGCATAATTATACTCACCGTTAAAAAGTTCTATAATTCTAGGTTTTAATGTTTCTATAATAAATGTAATAAGTTATCTATTTTCATTCCCAAAATAATATCGTTTTGAGTTAAAGAATTAAAAAATTATAATAAAAAAATTATTATAACACTGAAATAAATTATAATTATAAAAATACTTTGATTTTTCTTAAAAAAATGACGTCATTTTAGGTTCAATATAGATAACTTATCTACATTGACTGCAAAAAAAATGAACCCTAACTTTTATTACTAAATTAATTATTGTTGATTTCGATAAATAAATTATTGAAAATTAATAATTAATTAATAGGTATATCCAATAGATTATAAATGTTAAATTGACGAAAATCAACGATAATTAAATTAGTAATAAGAGTTGTAAAAAATTTTAGTTGTAAGTATAACATCTCCCTATTTTTATTATGTTTATGTTATATTAATTTTGAAAAATTATATTCTTATATTACATAATATTTATCTCTCATGTTACATTCATATAAAAAGATATGCTTCTTGTTTATCAAAAAAATAAAAAAAGATATGCTTCTTTTTAAAAAAAATATATATATAATTGATGTATCCCACTTTATTTGTCTAACAACATAAGATAATTTCTCACCTACTACATAAAAGAAGTAAAATCCATTGATTTTTTAATAATAAAATAAAAAAGTAATATTTACATTTTGAAAATGTTTTCCATATTAATTCATTTTTTATAATAATTATTGAAAGAATAAATTACACTTTTCATTTTTTTAAAATATTTAAAGGATACCTTTTTATTTTAAAATTCTCATGCTCTTTTTTTAAGAATTTAATATATATTATACTTTAATGAGAATAAACATACAGTTTTTCTCTTTATTACTCTTAAATTTGTTGAAAAATAGTTTTAAATTAATATTATTATTAACATTCAAATTTTAGAAGTTAAAATATAAAATGTAGATAAAACATCAGTCAAATTAAACTGGAATATTTCAAAGTTTATTTCATCTTTTAAAGCTTGAAAATAAACAATAAAATTGTTTTAAAAAAACGATATAAGTTTTATGGTTTAACTAAGATCAAGGCAGGGTTCCTAATGTGTGTGTAAAATATAATATACATATGCTAGGTATAAATAAAACAAAAAAAAAAGTATTAAAATGTATTTCTAACATTGTTAAATTGATTTATCAGATAAATAAGTATCAAATAAACTCGTCCCGCATTGAATATACAAATAGAAAAAGATAAAACTTAGTCTATACTAGTTCCAAATTAAATAAGGGAATTCATTACAAATAAAAAATAAATAAAAAATAAGGGTATTAATTTTTTTATGTTACACGAGAAGATTTGTCATAAGAGAAATCAATACCCCATTAAAATAAAGGGGGAAGAGGTGAAGCTTCTTATTATAAATAGAAGTCAAAATCTTGTTCCATTAGAAACTTGTATTTATCTCACATTGAACGAATTAAGAGGAGAAGGATAAGCTTTGATTAATTGTGAACCAAATAATCAGTGTAATGTAAAAGTTTTTAAAAGAATTCTAAAAATAAATTATCTTGATCAGTTCAAAACTTCAAATGGTTCAACAGGTTTAAGTATGATTTCTCAATTTTTTTATTAATTTTTGAGAATCCAGTTTTGAGAGTTGACTAGACTAGCTCGAGGACCAATTTCTGATTTATCTGACTCGGTCAAATTCCAAAAGATATGGTAAAAGTAGCTGTGGTTTTTTTTTCATTATTGACATCATCATTTTTTTAAGGAAAATGGAAGTATCAACAATTGCCAGAATATTTTTATAGGATTTTGCATTTATCATGTTACATGATAAATGTCAAATTTTTTACTCATATATCGATATTTGTGCTGTATTTTTTTTTTAAACATGGTGGACCACATTCTTATTGTCTTTATAGCATGACAAGGGAATTGTCATACAATATTATACTTGTTTTTTGCATTTTTATATAGTCACTAAATAATATTTGATTTTATTTTTGATTCTTCTTTAGTTTAAAAGTAATTTTTAAGTTAACAACATGTGCAATATTAGATTGGCTTGAACAAGTAAATATGGGATTAAAAAAATATGGTCGTGGTTGTTTTTTTCTTCTTGGAAATAAGAGGGCTTGTTATGTTAAGATATATAGTCCCTAAAGCTGTCAAAAAGCCCTTTAACCCTAGGGCCAGCCCATTAGACCCCATAAAAAGCCCTATTAAATCTAGCCCTCTATGCTATTGGGCCATTTTTGTCCTAACCCATTGAAGCCCCTTCATTTTGAGGGTCAGGTTGGGGTTGGCCCGATGACCCCAAATATTTTACATTTTTTTTTTCCTTTCACACTCCAAACATTTTCTCGAGAAAATTTCTAAAGTTAGGGCTGGTACCAAGGGTCACTATTTCTATCTAGATCCTTCACTCCATGAGGCAGGCGTTGAATTTCTGAAGATAGTGGCATTTTCACTTTTGGTATAGTTGAAAGGGAACTAAATTTGTGTGCAGGAATCCGGGTAATCCAAAGAACCCTTATTCATCTTCAAACTTTTTTTTTTCTTATCTTACTTTTCTTTACTTCTTGAAGAAAGCATTTTGTTCTTGTGTTGGTTTTCTAGTGTATCAAGTTCTACATTATGGTTCTATAGTAACAGTTTTTTTTTTTTTGGTGAAAGATAGTGACAGTATTTGTTTGTAGGCATTGTGAGCATTTGTTCTGCACTATAAATGTTCGATGAAATGCCTAAAAGTTTCATTACGTTATAGGTGATGTGGGTGTCGTTGGAATTGACCTCTCTGGCAATCCAGCTGTTGGTGAATGGTACATTAACCGGATCTAGGACTCTAATGTAGTTTTAAATTTTTAAAATTGATGCTTAAGCCCAAAATCCCTTTTTATCTTTTGCAGGATAACATATTTGCAAATTTGCTCGAGAACAAGGTCTTTATATAACTCTTCGTTGTGGAGAGATGCATTAATCTTTTCCCGTACCTGTTACTAATGGTTTTTCCCTGGTTGGTTTGTTTTTCTGACTTATTGTTTTTAGGTACCTAATTCAAACGAGATACAGGAGATTTTATGAAAAAAATATAAAAAAAAAAAAAAATGGTTGGAAAACCAAGTTGGAACTTGGTATAGGTTGTTGCTTGAGATTGGAAAATTACAAATAATTTAATAAAAATTAAGTATGAGCTTTTTTGTTCAACAAAAGAAAATACACATTAAATTTTTGAAGGCCCACGGGTTGGCCCTAACCTATAGGGCTTTTGGCCCATCTGGCCCAATATCATTGTGGCCTTTTTGGTCCTACTGGCTTTTTGGCCCTAACCCACATGAGCTAGGGTTAAATGGGCCGGGCCGGGCCATTTTGACAGCTCTAATAGTCCCACATTGGTTGTATGAGCAACTAATGTGGATTTTATAAGGCCTTGGGCACTCCCACCCTTTGAGCTAACTTTTGGGGTGGTGACCTCAAGGTTCTTTACATGGTATCAGAGCTCTCAAAGCTCTGATATCTGCTTCGACGATTAGATCTATTTTCTTTTGTTTCAAGCCTACATTCATCAATTTCTTTTCTAGTTTTTCATGGCAAATCAAGTCCAATTGCCAGAATTCTTGACCAATCCATCACATCCATTATACCTTCATCCAAATGAAAATCCGTCACAGGTGCTTGTAACACCACCACTCAATGGGAGAAATTATCACCCATGATCTCATGTGTAAAGAACCTTGGGATACATTACCCCAAAAGCTAGCTCAAATGGTGGGAGTGCCCAAGGCCTTATAAAGGCCACATTAGTTGTTCATCGAACCAATGTAGGACTATATATCTCAACACACCCCCTTACACGAGAGCCCTTTGGGCTTGAAGAGTGAATAATGCAACAAGCCCAGGTTACCTGTGCTAAGAAATTCCACGAGAGAAAGTGAGGGACGGCGAGACTCTGATACCATGTAAAGAACCTTAGTATACACCACCCCAAAAGCTAGCTCAAAGGGTAGGAGTGCCCAAGGCCTTATAAAGGCTACATTAGTTGTTCATCCAACCAATGTGGGACTATATATCTCAACATCATGCTATGTCAATGGCACTCAAATCCAAGAAAAAGCTTGGTTTCGTTAATGGAAATGTGACTGTGCCGAATGTAATGGATCCTGAATTTGAAGCTTGGGATCGATGTAATACTATAGTTATGAGGTGGATTCACAGATCCATCACACAAACTATAGCACAGTCAATATTGTGGATCGAGACAACATCAGATGCATTGGACGACTTAAAGAATCGTTTCTCACAATCAGATATCCTTCGTGTTTCTGATCTTCAAGAGGATATTTACAAGATCTGTCAAGGAGAGAAATCCGTAAGTGAATATTTTACATTGTTGAAGACGATGTGGGATGAATTGGGAATTTGGAAGCCACTTCCCACTCCAGCAGCTCCATGTGTATGTGGATCCGTACAACAAATACGTAACTATCAATATAGAGATCAGACTATCTGTTTCTTGAAAGGATTAAATGAGCAATATGCTCAGGTAAGATCACAAATCATGCTTATTGAACCTTTGCCTAATGTCACTAAGGCATTCTCATTAATAGCTCAACAAGAACGTCAATTTCAATCAGAGAATAGTATGAATTTTTCTAACAATCCTCAAGCACTAGCTGTTGTTGGGGATCAATTCAATTACAGAAGAGGTGGAGGACAATTCAATGGTGGACGTAATTTTAGAGGTCGTGGACGCAGTTATGGTGGAAGAGGATCCATGAATAACAGGTTGTGTACTCATTGTAATAGGTCAAACCATACAATTGAGACCTGTTACTTGCTCCATGGTTTTCCACCTGATACAAAAGAAACAATTCCAACAATGTAAATGCAGTAACTACTGAGGTGAATGCTGAGCAATTTGATGCACGTTTGATGCAAACACCATAAATGAATATGATCCAGGATCAGTACCAGAGGATTCTCAGTTTGTTAAAAGAGCCAGAAATGAATGCAGAAAGTGTACAAGCACCACACTCAGTTAATGCAACCAACACTAATCAATCATCTGTTAACAACTTTCAATCAGGTATGATGAGCGTAGCATGAGTAATAGACACAGGTGCAACTGATCACATCACCCATGTATTTTCACAGTTTTTAAGCTTCCATCAAATTGATCCAATATCCATAATGCTACCCAATGGTTCTACAGTGAATGCATCTATAGCAGGAACTGTCATTCTTTCCCCAAAACTTATACTGACTAATGTTTTGTTTGTGCCAAATTTCCATATAAATCTTCTTTTAGTTACTAAGCTTTTGAATTCTATTTCTTGTACTATTACCTTTGATGAATCTTTCTATCTTATACAGGAGAAAACCTCACCTTACCCAACGATGATTGGTTCTGTTGAGAGAAAAAATGGATTGTATGTGATAATCAGCAAGTCGAGCAAATTGACCAGAAGCACTTCTAGCTTAGCTGTTCCTATTCCCACCTGTAGTATAACCAAAATAATGATGCTTCTCTGTTATGACATCAAAGATTAGGTCATGCTTCTATAGATGTAGTTCATTCTATGTCTTTAAAATTTCCTTTCATATCATCAAAACAGGTTACTCATTTTGATATTTGTCATTTTGCCAAACAACATAAACTTCCCTTTACTTTGAGCAATTCAAAATCTATAAGAGCTTTTGATTTACTCCATGCTGACATTTGGGGTCCTTATTCAACTGATTCAATACATGGACACAGATACTTTCTCACTTTGGTGGATGATTTTTCACGTTTTACATGGTTGATACTCATGCGTACAAAGGGTGAAGCTCGTAGTCACTTGCAGCAATTCGTAGATTTCATCAAAACTCAGTTTGGGACAATCATCAAAGTGGTTCGATCAGATAATGGACCAGAATCTCTAATGGATAGCTTTTATAATCAAGCAGGAGTTATTCATCAACGTACATGCATTTAAACCCCACAACAAAATGGCATTGTGGAGCGCAAACATCAGCACCTTATGAATGTAGCTAGATCCTTTTTATTTCAAGCAAAGGTTCCTCTTTCTTTTTGGAGCTACACTGTCACTCATGCTGCGCACTTAATAAATCGTACATGCAGTCCAGTAATTGGGAATATAACTCCATATGAAAAGCTCTATGGTTCACCCCTGTCCTCGTCTATTTACGTATCTTTGGCTGCCTTGCTTATGCCTCCACCATTTCATCTCATCGTACAAAACTCTCATCACGTGCACACAAAGTAATTTTCTTGGGTCCTCGTGATGGAACAAAAGGTTACTTGCTATATGATCTCTTATCTCTTGAATTCTTTGTATCTCAAAATGTTATTTTCCATGAACAAATATTTCCTTTTCATCATACATCAACTACACCAGAATCTTCTCCAACCACAAAGTTCATAAACCAACATTCTTATACATATGTCGATTTTGAAATCCCAACCACTCTTCCAAACCCAACAGCCCAAAACAACTTACCAAATACCAATCCAGAACCACACCAATCACCTATACAATCCTCACCCCAGCAAGTTAGAAGGTCTTCACGTCAACGTGTTCCTCCAAGCTATCTACACGATTATCACTGCAGTTTATTCTCATCCCAGCTGGACAAATCATCTTCAGGTAATAATTTTCATCTTCCTATATATCCTTTAACTAATGTTTTATCATATGACATGTGTTCACCAGATTACAAAGACTTTTGCCTTAATGTCACCTCTCTTAAAGAACCTAAGACCTTCACCCAAGCTATGAAATTCGAACATTGGAAACAAGCTATGGATTCTGAACTTTCTACTCTGGCATTAAATAACACCCGGACTGTTGTCAAACTACCTCCTGGAAAAACACCCATTGGATGCAAATGGGTATATCGAATCAAGTATAAATCCAATGGTGATATAGAACGCTTCAAAGCTGGACTTGTGGCAATGGGATTCACCCAACTCGAAGGAGTGGATTTCTTTGACACTTTTTCTGCAGTTGCCAAGTTAACAACTATTTGATTTCTCCTTGCAATGGCAGCAGCAAAAGGATGGATTCTTGAGCAACTTGACGTGAATAATGCATTTCTTCACGGTGATTTGTCTGAAGAAGTATATATGGAACCTCCTCAAAGGCTGTTGAACGTTGCACCTAATCATGTTTGTCGTCTAAACAAGTCATTGTATGGACTTCGTCAGGCTAGCTGTCAATGGTATAACAAACTATCCTCTGCATTAATTTCTCTTGGATACACTCAAGCACAATCTGATCACTCCATGTTTATCCTCAAAAATGTCGATTACTTCACGGTTATACTTGTTTATGTGGATGACATCGTCTTATCTGGCAATTCTTCCTCAGAAATTTTACATGTCAAAACATTTCTACATGATCAATTTCGTTTCAAAGACTTAGGTCTTTTGCGTTATTTTTTGGGACTTGAAGTCTCTCGCTCTCAAAAAGGCATCCATTTAAATCAAAGCAAATACACACTTGAGATTATTTCTGATGCTAGTCTCCTTGCTGCAAAACCGTGTGTTACACCTATGGACTCCAGTCTTCGCTTAAGCAGAACCAATGGCACTCCTCTCACTGATGCTGCACCATATCGACGTCTAGTGGGAAAGCTCTTATACCTTACCGCTACACGTCTTGACATCTCCTTTTCGGTCCAACAGCTTAGTCAGTTTATATCTACTCCTCTGGATTCTCATATGACAGCAACTACACGAATTCTTCGTTACTTAAAAGGAGCTCCTTCTACAGGATTGTTCTTTCCTTCATCATCAGATTTTCATATTAAAGCATTCAGTGATTCAAACTGGGCATCTTGCCCAGATACCAGAAGATCTGTAACTAGTATGTGTATATTCATTGGATCCTCTCTTGTAGCTTGGCGTTCCAAAAAGCAACCTATTGTATCTAGATCGTCATTCGAAGCAGAATACACAGGTTTGGCAAGCTTAGCATGCGAACTTCAATGGTTCCAACATTTATTTCATGATCTGCATATCCCATGGACCAAACAAGCTTCAGTTTACTTTCTGGATGTAAGTAAAAAAGCTACTTGTGGAATATGAAAAAAATAAAAAGCACAAAAGGTAAACCAAAAAAAAAATTGAGCATGTGCATAATCCTCGCTTCAAGCCCAAAGGGCTCTTGTGTAAGGGGGTGTGTTGAGATATATAGTCTCACATTGGTTGTATGAGCAACTAATGTGGAGTTTATAAGGCTTTGGGCACTCCCACCCTTTGAGCTAGCTTTTGGGGTGGTGACCTCAAGGTTCTTTACATGTTAGGCGGATTCTCCATGGTTTCCTTGGATTGTTAGGTCCGAGAAACTGAAATGCAACGTTTGGTAAAATAAAAATGTGATATAATCACTCGAAAGTTGAAATGTTAGGATTTCAAAAGTAACGTAAATTTTTTCAAGATCCCAACAAAAAAATTCCACAGATTATATGGAATTGTGTGTTTTCCAAGGAAACCAAAAAGTAACATTGATTCCAAAGACAAAAATAACCTGTGAGTTGTACTTGCTTTGTAGATTAATATTTAAAAATTAGGGTACATTTGTAAATTCTATCCAAAATCCCATCAAAATTTTACTATCAACTAAAGATAGCAATATGAAAATTCAATAAATATTCCCACCAATATTTCTGCCTATCAAACACTTTTTTCTAACATTTTCGGAAAAGTTGTTTTCCAAATATATTCCAGAAAATAATGATTCCGGATAAAAAAAAATCCTCTATTAAACAACCCTAATAAGAGAAAATAAAGGCTAGCTACAAACTAAGGCTACCAAGACCCATTTAGTAGCCACCCCACCCATTTGACCTTCGTGTGAATGAATTGCTCTTTTTTCAACAGAGTTGAGATACGAGGAGTGAGAACAAATCTTAGAAGGAATCTAAGCCAGCTGTTCCACATGTCATTGCTCCCTAATAGAGTTGCTAATTTTGGCAAGTCTATTATGGGCCAAGCCATTTTTAGGCTAGCTAGGCCCACCGAAAATTTACAAACATAATCTAGTACTTTTTGGGCCAAAGACCGAGCAAACTGGCCCATTGGTTCACTTTTTTTCTCAAAAAAATATATCTAACTTTATGATCAATATGACAATTTCAATGGGATGTTGCTAGCATCGTGTGAATACAATTTGTTAATGGGATTTCACATTGGAGGCTAGAGTCTTTTAAATACATTTAGCTACTTGTCCAAATAGTAACAAATTATTGGAACCACCTCAATATCTATGCAGGTATATTATTTTTGGTGTTTATATCTATCATGTCACATGACACCAACAACTTTCCTACACACATAATATTTTGTGGGACCCACACTTTCTAAAGCAAAAAAAACTAATGCACGCAAAACGAATCTCTATAACATTACACAACTACCTTTCTTACAACATAACTCTTATAAAACTCATTATTTTTATGTAGTTATATTTTCTGCACTTACAAAAGTTATGTGGGCCCGCCATTTAAAAAAACAAGTGGCATATCCTTTTATATATGTGCAGGATAAAATTGGTTTCTTATAGTGTAAAAGGAAAGATATATTTATGTGCTTTTGAGAAAAATTCAAAAATTCTGGTATGATTTTACTACGAATCACTTATTCTGTTATTTTTTTAATCACTTATTTTCTATAATCATTCAGATTTATTCTTAATATCATTAGAAACTTAATTAATATATTTATTTTATTCTTCTCAGAAGAATAAAAATAGACTCGTGATAAAAAAAGAAAAAATCAAATCAAACGTATTAAAAACTTACAATATTTATAGAGAAATTAAAAGTGAAAAATAGCAATAGAGAAAAAAAAATCAAAATATTTCTAAATTAAAAAAAGAAGAAAATTGACGCTGAACAAAAAGAAAATAAGGTCGAATATGATAAAGGAGAAAATTGACTCATGATAATATTTTTTTTACCATTTTACCCTTCTTTGTATGGTTATTTTCTCTTAAACCATCACATTTTTTCTACTTTTAGTAAATGAGTACATACTACAGTAGTACCAAAGATATGCACATCCTTCATTTTTATTTTCTTTTTATTTTTCAGATGGTGGAGCCCATAAATTTGTTTTTATGACATGGGATAACTTATCTCCTTTAACATGATATTAATAAAATCTATTAAAAATTTATAGATAAAACTAAAAGTAAAAAAATTTAAAAATTAAATTAAAATAAAACAAAATAAATACTTTGCCTGTTTTGATACGCAAGCGAAACTAATTAGTAATTACATTAGTTTGATATAGGTTTTTTTAGGATTTCCGGAAGATCGAAAGTGTTAATCTTATTTATTCATGTTTAGTACAAGTTTTTTAAAATTTTTGTGGAAGTCTAATTTTCCCGGAATTTTATTTTGTGATGGTATTTTAGGATTATTATGGCACAAGAAAATTTAATACAACTAAACATAGCATCAAGAAAATTAACCCAATATTCCCAAGAATATGTTAGTTTACCAAACAATTTTTTGGTACCATTTCCAAGAAATTCATTTTCTCATCGTATTCTTGAAAATTATGATTAACAGATGAAAAAAATTCTCCTTTACCAAACTTAATTTAGAGATATTTTGTCAAGTATATGAATTTCGTGTTTTTTATTTAAATATAATTTTTTTTAAAGTAATAGAGCAACTGTTTATTTATTTATTTCCTGAAGCTTCCGGATTCTGCAATTACTGCATTTGAATAAAGACACTGCGAGGCTGTGGTGACTGATAAGATGAGTGACACTCACTGTAATTGTATTAATATCTAATGGTAGCTGTGTGTGTTGGCATGTCGTAGGAGTTACAGTGAGGAGCGGTGGGTGCTCTTTCAAAGTACTCATATATGATATCAGTCTTTTTTAA